>PVJA010011951.1:42500-53300 GCA_004027025.1 Myocastor coypus
GGTGATGAGAACCGTGGGTTCTGGGTAAGCAGGATTCTATTATTTAATTAAAGTTTTAAAACTTTTTTGTTAGTGCATATTTTTCATATCTATTGATCACAATCATTGCAGGGAATTTTATGCCTATCCATGATATATCTTGGTTATCCCTTCAACCCTTTTTTCTTTCCTCATTTACAAAAGCTTTGTTTCTAGTTTTTTTTAAAGGGTAGAATTAATATTTTATTGTCATTTATAATCAGATGGTATGTAGTTCCCATGCTTATTTTCTTGTCAATTAAAAAAAATTAAAAGTTTTAAACAGCTGACAGTTACGCTCTTCAGAAAACACGGTTAGACCAACTCATTGATGGTGGCTTCAAGCTTCTCCTTATTAGCGCCAGAAAAGTCACCCACATTCTTCCCATTTTTTATTTTTTTCTTCTTCTTTTTTTTTTTAAATTTCATCCTTCCACATTTTTTAAAAACTGGAAGATTAGTGTATACTTGACTTCACAATCTGCGGCAACATCCCGACAGTCATCCACATCCACTTCAAGGCACACCACATTGGAATAGTTTCACACAGGGAATGAAAGAAAGGCTTGGTCATTTTGCAAGGCCCACAGCACGTAGCTGAGAAATCAACTACTGCAAGTTTATGTCCTGCAGCATCCAAGGCTTCCTGAAAGGCATCTTTGCTTTCGATTTGCTTCACCATGCTGGCTGCTGGGGGCCTGACGAGCTGCTGAAGCAAACAATAGAAGCGGATGGAAGGTGCAGGACGGAGCTCCTGTTTCCAGTTTTTTTCCTTTTACTCTTTTTTCATTTTCCCTTCCTTCTTTTCCCTCTTCCTCATTCTCCTTTCTGTTTTTTTTTTTTTTGCGTGGAACCTGGGTTCAAACTCACGACCTTGCACTTGCCAGGCAGGCACTTGTGCCACAGAGCTATCTCCCTGGCCCCTCTCCTTTCTGTTTGAATATGTTCTTCCTACATCCCTATATCTCTCCCCCACTGTGCTTCTAATTTACCTTGTAGTTTCTCACAGAAGAGAAGCAATGCAATATTTAAACTTGTGTGTTTTGACTTAATATCATAGTCTCAAAGGGCATCTATTTTCCTAAAAATGACCAAGTGTATCCTTTTTATGGCAGAGTAATACTCCATTGTGTATAAATACCACATTTTCTTTACCCATTTATCTATTGATGAGCATATGGGCTGTGTAGTAGGTTAATTTAAGCAGGAATTTCCAGCTCAACTGAGTCAGTGTGAAAGACCCACCTGAGGACTGCTGTTAGAATGGCATAACAGGAGAATAGAAGATTGTATGCAGGTGGTTTTCCTCAAGAAACTGCTTTTCAACAGTTTTTATTTAAAAGAACATTGGTTTCTGTCTTCCATCAGGAGAGTTTCACTCCTTGTCTTCATCTTAGACATTGTCTCCAGGCTCCAGGGCCCATCTCTCAGCCTTCTGGCACAGATCCTTTACCCTTCCAGCACAGGCTGTCTGGTATCTACCACTGGCCCTTGGGCTTTTCTGGTGCAGATTCTTGATATAGACTCACATGGGACATTCTCATGGGCTCCAAGCCCTTGACTGGATTCTTTGGGTCTTTAGCACACAGACAGATTTTACACTCTTGTCAAGCTGACTCTAGTAAGTGTTGAGTAGTACAGACTGTGTCCAGGATGTAGCTGTTATAAATTGTGCCACTATCGGGGCCCGGCGGGATGGCTCAGTGGTCTAAAGTGCCTGCTTGGGAAAGCTTGGGCGGCTTCAGGGACCGCAGTTCGATCCCCGGCACCACATGCTGCGCCAGCCCTGCTCTTGGGGCAGGCTGAGTCGGCCATAAAAATGAGTGAATAAACAAACAAAGAATCTGAAACAAGAAAAATAAATAAATAAATAAATAAATAAATAAATAAATAAATTGTGCCACTATAAACATGGGTATGCACACATAACTGTATGTGGTATGATGCCTTTAACTCAGGAAGATACATAGAAGGGGAATAGCTGGGTCAAATGAAACCTTTAGTTTTAGTTTTGTGAGGAATCTCCACACTGGTTTTCACAGAGGGTAGTAGCACTTTACATACCCACCACCAGCAGAGAAGGATTCTTTTTTCCTGACTGTCCCACAAGCATTTGTTATTGGTTGAATTCTTTTTTTTTTTTTTTTTGTCTTTTTGAGACAGGGTCTCACTATACAGTTTAGGCTGACCTTGAGCTTACTTTTGTAGCCCAGGCTGCTCTTGAACTCACACTGATCTTCCTGTTCCAGCCTCCCAAGTACTGGGATTACAGGCATGTGCCACCATGCCCAGAATTTTTGTTATTGGTTAAATTCTTGATGATAGCTATTCTTTCTGGGGTAAGATGGAATTTCAGTATTATTTTAATTGGCATTTCTTGAAAGACAGTGATGTCTTAGTTACCATTCTTCTCATTGCTGAGACAAAATACCCAACACTCAAAGTTAAAGGAGGAGGTGCTTACTGTAGCTCATAGTCTGTAGAGGTTCTACTTTATTGTTTCCTGGCTCCAATGCAGGGTGGCATGGCAGAGCGGCATCGTAGAAGAGAAATGATTTGTGACAGGCAGAAGACAGCAAAGTAGTAGAGTAGCAAAGAAACACTAAGCAGCAGCAGGAGCCCTCTTTCTGTCTCTTACATTCTATCCAGGCTACCCACCCTCAGGGCAGGCAGCATTCACACCCACAGTGGGATACCCTTAACCCTAACACTGTATCATGAATCAATCCCAGCATCACATCCATAATCCCAGTAACACACATTCTAAATCTGAATGTGGGCTCTGAAAAACGCACTCATGACTGTGTGAGGCTTTAAGGGGAGGAGGACCACCCACTCTGGGCCTGCTTTCTGTCCCTCTCTTGGACAGAAGCTTTCTTTCCCTCAATAAATATATTCTGCTCATAACCTCCATTCTTTGGTATTAGAGAACATGAACACGTCTCAGGTACCTTTCAGATTGGGAGTTTCTTTTTTTTGTCTCTTTGAGACAGGGTCTCGCTATGCAGTTGAGGCTGGCCTTGAGCTCACTTTTGTAGCCCAGGCTGGTCTCGAACTCGCACAGATCCTCTTGCCTCAGCCTCCCAAGTGCTGGGATTACAGGCGTGAGCCACCACGCCCGACGGGAGTTTCATTTTTTACCCTATATTATTCTGAGATCATCATCGACATCATATGCTCCCTACGTCACTATTACCTCCTTAAGTTTAATTGCAGTGTGTTTCTTCCAGAACAACATCCTGTGGCTGGTTCCAGACAGATGTGGTTCCATCGCTGGAAATATAGGCTTGACGTGCAGATATCATGTGACTCATCACCTGAAATTTTCCAATTCTGTGGTGTGAATTACACAACATAGCCATGGGTTATACCCCAGTGTAATACATTCTCAAAGCTTCTGCCTCTCAGAGTTCCCTACCTGTGAGCCTGAGCTTTGCATTTTATTTTCCCATCCCAATTGGATCAACCACTGGCCCTTTCACAAGGCAAAATCTTCTGGAAAAATCAGTAATTGGGTGCTGCATAACCACTGCAAAGGAATTTCCCACCTGTGCAGATCCCTGCTCTGATACCTAAGTCACAGGTTACAAACAATAGGTAAAGCATGGCTGGCCTTGGTGTCTCATGCTACCAGGACCTGCACTGAAAATGTCAAAGGAAGATCTCAGAGAGGTAAAGAAAGCTAGTTTATAAAACCAATAACATCACCTTCACCCCTTCAAACACTAAAAAGACCTTCAAAAGAGGCTTTGAGGGGATATCTAGATACAATCCATAACAGATATTGAACATTTAAAAATATTTATTTGTTATTTGTACTTCTTCATCAGAGAAATGTCTATTCTTGGATTGGATATCTAAATTTGAGGATCTGTTTTATTTTTAGTTCTGTGCATGTGTGCGTGCGTGTGTGTGTGTGTGTGTGTGTGTGTGTGTGTGTGTGTGTGTGTGTTCTTGAGACAGGGTTCCCCTCTGCAATGCAGGGTGGCCTTGAACCCACTTTGTAGCCCAGACTGGCCTTGAACTCACACCAATCCTCTTACCTCAGCCTCTGGCGTGCTGGGATCATAGGCATGTGCCACCATACCTGGCCTTTAGTTTATTCTAGATGTTAGTCTGACAATTAGCTGGTAAAATTCTTTTCCCATTCTGCAGGCTGTCTCCTCACTCTGTTGATTTGTTTTGTTGTGGAAAGGCTTTTTAATTTGATCCCAGTTGTTGATTCTTTGTAATATTTCCTATGGGATTAGAGGTTTTTTCATAAGGTCTTTGCCTACACCAAGGTCTTTAGCTTTACTTATTCTATCTTCCAGCAGACTAAACGTCTCTGTTTTAATATTTAGATCTTTGATTCAATTTAGTTTAGTGCATGGAGAAATACGGACTTCTATTCAGTTTTCAGCATGTGGAAAGCCAGTTTTCTCAGCTCTATTTATTAAAGAGGATATCTTTCTTCCAGTAAAGATGTTTGGCCCCTTTGTCAAACGTAAGGCAGCTGAGGGAACACAGGATTTTATTTTATTTTATTTTTATATTATTATTTTTATGTATTTGATACAGGTTCTGATCCTGCTGTTTTGAGCCTCCCTAGCACAAGGATTACAGGCATGTGTCACCATGCCCCTCATGCCCAAGGGCACAGAGCACTGCATGTGGTGCTGGGGACCGAGGTCCTGTCCTCTGGGCTTGCCTATACAGGATCTTAGTCTAAGGAGCTATCTTGCCGATCCTGGAACACAGGATTTTAAAGGTAGAACCAATATAACCTCCCACCTGGTCAAATAAGTGAGATAGAGTAAAAAATGGAAAACCAAGAATACAAAAGAAGAAAACATTATCTATAGAAGAGAAGCAGTAGATTATGAAACAGTGAGGGCTATGTGATAGACTTTTTTGAATTTCTCTCATTTTGTAAACTTGTAGGAATCATATAAATTTTTTTTTTTTTCAGGACCGGGGTTCAAACTCACAACCTTGCACTTGCCCAGCAGGCACTTGTGCCTTGGAGCTATCTCCCCAGCCCCAAATGTTTTAAAATTTTTTATTCTCAGGCCTCATATAAATGTTGTACAAGAATATAAAATAAAATTGAATAAAAATAATCAGTTGACAAGACTTCCCAGAATATATTATATTTTAAATCTAGCAGGGCTGGGGAGATAGCTCAGTGGCATAAACAGCTGTCTGGCAAGTGCAAGATCCTGAGTTCAATCCCCTATACCCCTCCAAAAAACAAACAAACAAAAAAAAACAAAAGACAAACAAAAAAAAACCAATAAAATCTCCACAAATCAATATAAAAAGTGAACAGACTTTTTCATTAAGTTTCCCAGACTGGGCTCAAACTTGTGATCCTGCTGTTTCAGCTCTCAAGTGTATGCCATCATGCCCAGCTTGCACAAGCAATTTCAGTCTGTTTTCACAACAGAAGATATACAATGGCTTGAAAAATTGCCTAACATCATTGGTCTTGGGACATGGAAATTAAAATCACTATAGCATCAATACCCACAAAATGCAAACATTAATGGTTCTATGGCACCATATTGGCAAACATGTGGAACAAACAAACAGAACTCCCACTTACTGCCTATAGGCATATAAAATGTCATATATATATATATATATATATATATATATATATATATATATATATTTTTTTTTTTTTTTGTGGAACTAGGGTTCAAACTCACAATCGTGCACTTGCCAGGAAGGCACTTGTGCTACAGAGCCATCTCCCCAGCTCCCTGTCATCTACTTTAGAGAAGTATTTGGAGGGCTGGGAATATAGCTTAGTAGTACAGTGCCTGCCTGGCAAGTGCAAGGTCCCAAGTTCAATTGTGGTACCACCCTCCCCACACACCCCAAAAAAGAAAGAAAAATATTTGCAAGTTTCTTATAAAAAAATTAAACATCTACCCTATGGCCCAGCAATTGTTCTTCTCCGCATTTGCTCAGGATAAGTGAAAACATGCCCACAAAGAGACTTGTGACAGATGTTCACAGCAATTTTATTCATAAGTAGCACCAAATTGGTGTCTCTTCTTTCTTTTCAGCACCAGGGATTGAACTCAGGATCTTGTGCTTTCCAGACAAGTGCTTATTCTACTGAGCTATCTCCCCAGCCCTAGTACCCCCAAATTGGAACCAGTTCAAATATTTCTTAATAGAGGAATAGATAAGAAAACTTTGATATGCTATCTTCAAATAATCAAATGCTACTAGTGTAAAAAAAATCCAAGTACAAATACACCCACGCAGATGAAAACCATGTGCCCGACAGAAGAAAGCACACACTCAGCTGGGTCCCCTACAGCACAGATGCCACATCATGGTCAGATGTGTAAGTACTTTATTGGGGAGCATATTACCATATTTTTCCCCAAATTAGATGTAACTGCAAAATAATCCCTAGCATGATTTTTCAGGATGCTCATAATATAAGCCCTCCCCACAAAACAAGCCCAGTTAAGATTGTCAACCAAGCCGGACGTGGTGGCTCACGCCTGTAATCCCAGCACTCGGGAGGCTGAGGCAGGAGGATTGGTGCGAGTTCGAGACCAGCCTGGGCTACAAAAGTGAGCTCAGGACCAGCCTCAACTACATAGCGAGACCCTGTCTCAAAAAGACAAAAAAAAAAAAAAAAAAAAAAAAAAAAAAAAAAAAAAAAAAAAGATTGTCAACCAGATAGACAAATTTAGTATGTCCGTTGCAACACATAATGGAAAATTTAGATTTTTTAAAAATTAGATTAAAAAAAAATCTTTTATTTTAGGGGACAACCCACTCAGGCCCCACTCCTGTTCCTCTCTCAGATAAGAGCTTGCTTTCTCTCAATAAATATGTTCTGGTGATTAAAAAAATATTTATTTATTTATTTCATACAGGGTCTTGCTATGCAGCTCAGATTCCTAGTGATCCTCTTGTCTCAACCTCCCCATGAGTAGAATTATAGGCATATGTCACCATGCTCAGTTTTCGGTGGCTGGCACAGTGTGCTCACTGTTCTGGGGCCGGCTGGGCATGTGGTACCAGGAATTGAACCCAGGTGCTTGTGCTTGTCAGGCAGGCACTTAGAACACTAAGCTATCTCCGTAGCTTCAATTTAATTAGAAAATAGCAACATTAATAAGTAATTACATGTAAATATTGTTGTTGACATTAATATTTAAAACATGATAATATAAATTATAATTATTTGTAAATACTCAAGGAGGTAAATGCTGGATGAGAGGTAAATGCTGATGTAAACAGATAAACTGGAGACTTATCGTTGGGTGGCCAGAGGACAGATACAATGTATAAACGACATGTGCACTTGATAGCAAATGCATGTGGTTGTGTCTGACATAAATCTTCATAACTCAGTATGTCACATATTGTAATAGATGTACTCAGTGCACTTGGGGGAAACGTTTTCTGAATTTTGGGGCCTGCAATTGTTCATAGCTTTTGTGTGGACCATCATGATCAACTGCCATCACTTTTGTCCCAACTATTTCCTGTCTTCAGTTAATACTTGATTTAGAGGAAGCTCTGAAACTCATCCTGCAAGACGTCATGATCTGAGTGAGGAATTCGTGGGATAAAATCACTGGCAGTTGCCGGGCGTGGTGGCGCACGCCTGTAATCCCAGCACTCGGGAGGCTGAGGCAGGAGGATCGCTGTGAGTTCGAGACCAGCCTGGGCTACAAAAGTGAGCTCAAGGCCAGCCTGAACTGCACAGTGAGACCCTGTCTCAAAAAGACAAAAAAAAAAAAAAAATCACTGGCAGCTGTGTTGTCAATGCACTAGGACCAGGTTACATGGATAAGAAATGCTCATATAAACAGAGTTCTGCTGCTGGACCTGAGAGATTTTGGTTAATGGTTGAACAGAAAATGGAGTTGCAAGAAATTCAGGCCAGAATTCTGGGTTTGGAGAACAATGATGATGTTTGACAAGAAGACACGCTATATTTGAATAAGTGTAGATTTTTGTATATGAGTAAAAGTAGATTATTATACATGGAAAACATAAGACATTCCCTGAAAATAAGTCTTTTGGCACAAAAAATGTGAGGCTTCATCTTATTTTCAAGGAAATACACTAGTTATACATTGCTATGAAACAAATCACCCCAAATGCAACAACTTTAGAGAATATTTATTATTCCAGGTAGTACCTAAGGATCTGAAATCTAGGAGCAATGTGGTAACTTTGGCTTAGAGCTTCCCATGGGACTGTGGTAGAGATCCTTCCTGGTGTGCAAAACCTGAAGGCCTTAGGGAGGCTTCAGTCTGCTTTCTTGATGCCTCAACTCCTCAGCCCACAGGACAGAGGTCCTTGTCTGCATCTTCATAACTTGGCAGCTGGCTTTTCCTTGAGCAAGGAACCCAAGAAAGAGTGTGATGGCAGCCACTGTGTCTCTGTGTGCTGTGGTGCTTGGGAGTCAGACACAACCACTGCGATCTTGCTTCATTTATTATAAGTATATTGCTAAGTCCAGTCTCCCCTCAAGGCGAGGGAAGTGGACTCTGCCTTTTGAAGGATGACAAGAAATTTGTGAGTATAGGCTGTGGAGGAGAGAGTGAAGGAAGGAACACTGGAAAGGTAAAGTCTTGTCCTACAGCATGGTCCAGGCCAGGCCAATGAGGACTAGATGACCAAAGGCACTGCTGAGAGAAACCTCAGCCTCACACTAGCTGGCTTCTCCCATGGCTGTGTGTGGGCAGTGCCAGGACCAGCATGGTGAGTGGCGTTGGAGCTGCTGGATTTGGTGGGATGGTGGGTGGGGACCCCAAGCAGCTGTGCTGTGCAAGGGTGGCCACAGATCACACTATATGAGAACATTTATATGAAATTTGAGAATGGGTAAAACTAAACCATACTGACAGAGAACAACTAAGAATTCTCTGGGGCTGGGGAATTGGTTACAAAGGGGCACAAAGGAAAATTCTAAGATAATGGAAAATATTCTACTTGATTAAGGTGGAGCTGGGGAGATTGTTTAGGGGCTGGGTAGATACCTCAGTAGAATAAGCACTTGCCTGGTAAGCACAAGGGCCTGAGTTCAATCCCTGGTCCACACACACACAAAAATAGGATTAGGGTGGCAGCTATACACATACATGCATACACATGTGTATATATGTACATTTGTTGAGCTTATAAAATTCTACTTTTAAAAGACATGTTATTGTACATAAAGGTAATTAAAAACACAGTATGGTTTCACACTGACCATATTGATATTAATGAGATGCTGAGTGCCTAAAACTTTCATATGTTCTTAGTATGAAATTATATGATCATCTTATTTATTTCCTGTGGTACTAGTTATTGAACCCAGGGCCTTTGCACTGAGATACATCCCCCAGATCATTTTTACTTTTTATTTTGAGACAGCATCTCCTAATCACTGTGTGGCCCAACCTGGTCTCTCAACTTGCAGCCGCTGTTCCGCCTCAGCCTTTTGGAGTGTTAGGGTTACTCCTAGATTACAGCATGCTCCTGCCTCATAGTGCCCCACATGCCTTAATCCCAGCACTTTGAGAAGCTGAGGCAGGAGGTTGGCTGCAAGTGGAGACCAGCTTGGAACACATTGTGAGTCTAAGGCCAGCCTGAACTTCATATCTAGTGAGGTATCTCAAAAACAAAACAAAACAATAAAGAAAACCAGCAGTATCTTACTAAGTGAAATAAGCATCCATGCTCTGGTCCAGAAGTTCATTCCTAGTTCTCTATCCAAGATAAATGCAAATATGCTCATAAAAGAACTGTTCTTGAACATTCATAGCAGATATCTATATCTATATCTATATCTATATCTATATCTATATCTATATCTATATCTATATCTATATCTATATATTTATTCAAAGTGACCCAGATATACAACAGCAGAAGAATTGAAGAACTGACAGCACAAATAGTGGTATATGGATACAACAGAATACTGTTGAGAAATAAAAGAAATAACTACTACTATGTGTACTAACATGCAAAATGTTATACTGAGCAAAAGAAACTGGACATAAGTGACTATGGATTGTTTGTTGATTTAAGCCAGCCTGGATTGTGCCTTAAAAAAAAAAATAGGGCTGGGAGGTAGCTTAGTGGCATAAATGCCTGGCTGGCAAGCATAAGATGCTGAGTTTTATCCTTTATACTGCAACAGTGACATTATAGACATACATGTAATAACAGATCAATTTTTTTTGTTTTTTTGTTTTGTTTTTAAATTTTTTTATTGTTTAAATTTAACACGGGTTATATTACATATTTTCATCATCAGATCAGTTTAGATTAATACATATAGGTATATAAGTTTGATCAAACAATTAAACATTAACCCTTCTAAATCAACATTATTATTTTTTTTCTTTTCCCCTCTCTTTTCTTTGAAAGTTGACATATTGCATATTGTCCTCACAATCATTCTACAGAGTACAGTGTGTGAGCATGACCCACCTCCCTATTTTTTTTAAAGAATTTATTTTATTTATTTATTTATTTATTTATTTATTCTTGTTTCAGAACCTTTATTTGTTTATTCACTCATTTTTATGGCTGGCTCAGCCCGCCCTGAGGGCAGGGCTGGCGCAGCATGTGGTGCCAGGGATCGAACCGCGGTCCCTGAAGCCGCCCAAGCTTTCCCAAGCAGGCGCTTTAGACCACTGAGCCATCCGGCTGGGCCCCCCACCTCCCTATTGATGTTGCTTAGAAAAAAAAAAAAGGAAAAAATACTTCTCTTTGGACTAAGAGGAAGCAGATACATATACAGTCAAATGTTCTGCAATT
>PVJA010011952.1:0-53305 GCA_004027025.1 Myocastor coypus
TCCTCCTCCTCCTTCTTCTCCTCCTTCTTCTTCTTCTTCTTCTTCTTCTTCTTCTTCTTCTTCTTCTCCTTCTCCTTCTCCTTCTCCTCCTCTTCCTCCTCCTCCTCCTCCTCCTCCTCCTCCACATGGAGGTTACAGTGGCTCAATTCTGGTTCTACAGATGAAAATAGTACTGGGTAAACACAGAGTGACTAACTAGTTGGAAGGAACCTGAGCCCCTGAACTTGTAAATCTGGGTCACTTCGTTAGGCTGGACTTTACTGGATTATTACTTCGGAGAGAAATAAACCTATCTTACTGAAATTCTCTTTATTATAGCTTGCATCCTAATAGTTTATTTTTTCACTACTACAGATAATGTTCAAATGAATACACATAAAGCTGTTCTGCTTCAAGGAATTTTATTATAATGAATTTCCAAATTAGATTTCATAGAGGAAAAAGATAACGTTAAAACTTTCTATATTTGTCAAGCTGTCTTCTCAAGAGTGGACAGTGCACTTTCCCTTCAGGGGCTCCACTGGAACCTCCACCTTCTTACAGTGGGAACCCCAGATGATGCTTCATCTTTTTTTTTCAGAACCAGGGATTGAACTCAGGACCTTGTACTTGACAGGCAGGCATGATGCTTCATCTTTTGGGGCCACATTAATGGTTTTGATAACCTCAGGTAGTCCAGTATGTCAGGAGAAATTCTACATCAGTTCTATTGGTCTAGTGAGTTGGGCTTGTCGAGTAATCTAATCAGGAAGAAATTCAAACCGGTGTTGATCAGATTATTTACAAATTTCTGGCTATTGCAAGATAGAATCTTTTCATGCAAAAGTCCTATAATTATTTATAAAGAAATTAGTCTGGGGCCAGGGAGATAGCTCCATGGCACAAAGTACCTGCCTGGCATGTGCAAGGTCATGAGTTTGAACCCTGGTCCCAGAAAAAAAAAAAGAAAAGAAAAAAGAAATAAGACCAAATTATTAAGCAGAATATATTGAAACTAAGGAAGGAATTACAAAGGAAAGATGTAGAAAACGTTTGGGAAAACAAAGACATTGCATCAGGTGCTAGATAACATCACTGGACAACTAAAAAGCCTACAGAGGCAAGAGTTCTTGGCATGCCCAGAGCAGACTTCTGCTGTTATCCATGTACATGTGGAGTAAAGAGCAAAGTGAATGGGTTTGAAAAATCATCCACGTGTGATTCATACTGAGAACAGAGTTTCATAAATATGCAACTCTTTGTCTTTCTTACTTTCCTCTTTATGAAACAGAATATCACCTGTACTCCTGAAGTTAAAGGTTTATTGTGTAAGAGAGATTCTTACGAAACTCACATGATCCCAGTACAGGAATTTCCAGGACTAGTTCTAGAATCCTTTAAAAGTTAATATTACAAAATGCTACTTATAGTTTTGCTTCTTCCCTTGCTTGCGCCCAATGCTGATGCTGCACCTGCTAAAAGTTCAGATAAGCCCAAGGCTGGGAACAGCTTCCCATGTCAGAATGTCTTATTTCTTGTAAGCAACCCAACTGTGGCCTGATCTAAGTCCCCATCCTCCCCTTTAGATAAGCCTGACCACTAGTTACAAAGATGTTAACAAAATTTGCAGAATGCACTCTGACCGAACATCTGTTGTCCATATTAGGAAACGTCCTTGCAGCTCAACTCTGAACTTCCTCATAGGTATCCCTGCCAATAAATGTACAAGAAACCATTTAAATTAACCAATGCCATTTGTTTTTGTAACCGTACTTGCAAAACTCCTCCTGCCTTTGACTGTGGGCTTAAATACACTGCCCACACCCTGCGAGGGGCTCTCTGTTCCTGCGCGTTCAGTGAGCCCCCACGCATGCTTGGAAAATAAAATCCCCTTGCTTTTTGCATGAGAGAATGTCTCTTGGAGTCTTCCTTCGCGTGGTGCGCTTCTCGACCCTAACAATTATAGCTCACAGTCATAGAGATTTCAGTTGATCCCAGGAGGTAGGGCTGGGGAGATAGCTCCATGGCACAAGAAGTGCCTGCCTGGCAAGTGCAAGGTCATGAGTTCAAAACCCCAATCCCGGAAAAAAAAAAAAAAAGGCCAGGAAGTGGCAGTACCAGTGAGCCTGTCTTTCCATCTTATCCCATCCTGGTTGTAGGCTTATCAGAGGGGGCTCCCACACCAGATGGGCCTTCCTATCATCCACACCCAGAGTTACACTAAACCAACCAATGGACTAATGTGGTTGTCACAGCTTAATCCCTATTTGCACATCAAAGTTTCAGCCACTCCCAAAAGCCCCACCTGGAAGAGCCTGAGGCCTTGGGAAACATTTTATATATACACCATAATATCTTGTAGAAACTTTTGTAACAAAGCTTTTTCAAGCTATGATATGGACTTAGTTTTGTGCTACTAAAGTTCTCACTCTCTTTTTATACACTGTTGATTTCTTAAGTATTTTCTGAAGTCTCTGGAGCTTTTCTAAAAAGTGCATTTCTAATTAGTCTATTAGTGTGATGCAACTTATTAGATTTCATTGTACTTTTTTGTGTTTTTTCTATGGTGACTTTTAATTTCTGTGTATTGTCAGTTGTTAGACTAAATTCTGTGATGTGAAGGACAGTGTTTTACTGGCCTAGAAATTGGGAAATGAAAAAAAAATAAAAAGAAATTGGGAAATGAAGATTTTTGCTGAAGACTTTTTGGTATGGAATAGAAACAAATGTAATTTGGCTTTGTTTATCATAGGCCTTTGAAGTACTCCAAGGACAGAAAAGGAAGACAGCAACATTTATACTGATATGAGTCCTTAGCGTTCTAATTTTTTTTTTTTTTTTAAGGTAGAGGCACTCTACCACTGAACTGCATCCCCTACACCTCCAGGTCTTTTCCAGCTTTGAGATAGGGTCCTACTAAGTAACTAAACTTCCAAGGTTAGATTTGAGCTTGCAGTCCTCCTGCCTCAGCCTCCTTGTTATCTGGGATTACAAGTGTGTGCCAATAAAAACAGGCTATTTTGTAGAAGCGGAATAACAACATTTTAGTCATATAGTAGTGGCTCAGTAGAGTTCCCAGGTTGATATGGGATTCCATCTTATTTTTTGGGTGTTTAGTGATGAGGGTGTTGATAGGAGAACTATATGGGGGTGATATGATAGGTCGATTGTGAGGGTTTAAAGCTTGTACCAAATTGTCTTAGTTATTCTTAGTTATTTTGTCTCATTGCTAAGACAAAATAACTGAGCATCCCACATTTAGAAAGGAAAAGTTTATTTAGCTCATATTTCGTGGAGGCTTCAGTCCATACTCAGTTGGGTCCAAGGCAGGCTAGAGTGGCACAGAGACAACAGTTTAAGACAGCACAGAGCTGGCAAGATAGCTCAGTGGTCTAACATGCCTGCTTAGGTGAGCTTAGGCAACCGAAGAGACCGAGGTTTGATTCCTGACACCACATGCTGCGTCAGACCCACCCCTGGGGCAGGCTGAGCTGGCCATAGCATAAATAAATAAAGAAAAAAAGAAGTATCAAAAAAGAAAAAAGATAGCAGAAGACAGCAAGAGTGAAAGGAGGGAAAGCAAACCAGGAAGAGAAGCTGTTGGAGCTGTGGCCATCAGAAGCATCGTGGGGGTGCAGTCACACAAGCCCCTTGTTGTTCACAATTTGCAACAGGTTGCTTTATGTGCTGGACCTGGAGCTGTAGGACTTAATGTTTGTCCTGCTGGTTTTGGACTTGCTTTGCTCACAGTCTTTTGTATCTGTATCCCCATGTTTGCAACTTTGGAAATGAAAATGCTTATTTTGTGCCATTGAATGTTGGAAGTGTTTAACTTTGTTTTCATTTGTACCAGGGCTTGCAGCTAAGAGTTTGTCTTAAATCTCAGAGAAGACTGGGAAACTTGGACATTTCAGCAATGCTAAAACTGGAGTTTAGTAGCTCTACAGATAGACTATATGCTTTGTCCAGAAAATGGTGTGCAAGAGTCTTTGTGGGACTAGGGACAGAATGTCATGGTTCTAATGTAATGTAAGGTTGATAGACAATACTAATTCTTCAGGATTGTTAAGCCTGTGTTATAATGTTCAAGTTATGAAATGTTAAAAACAAGCATGTCTTTGTAGCTGGAAACCAGTTTAAAGAAACGTGGCCGGTTGTGAAATTGACAAGCGGTGGATTGTTACAGTTGAAACATGGTGTCAACTTGAGAAGTTTAGAAGATTAACTGAGCGGCTCAGCAGGGGGCAGGGTCCTTACCTTGTAAACATCCTGAGCCTGTGCTAGAGGAAGACATGGAGATGGTGTGGGTGTAAAGGCTCCCGTCCCCCCAGGAGTGGTACCCTGTTGACAAAATAAGGAAGGAGAAACTTGCTCCCTGCTCCTCCCCCTTGCTATTTTTGCTTTTTTCTGCTTAGAGCCAGACCAGTATGGACTGAAGTTGGTTATGATATTTTTTGTTGTTGTTTTGGGTTTTGCTGGTAGCAGTTGTGTTTTATTTTGCTTTCAAAAACAGATTTTCATAAAGGAAACTCTTGTTAGTAATGTATTGATTTCAGAGAACTCCTAGGGTGTGGGGCTATCAGAACTGTTTCTTAGCTAACTAACTTCAGCTGAAAGCGTGTCAAGCCTTTAGTGTTTAGGTTAACATTTACTTTCTTATTGAACACTTGTAAGGCTATGCTGAACTGTTACTGAGAAATACAAAATTATGTTGTTTCTGGCTTTAGAAAACAAGGTTTTATTTTGTTTTTTTGTTTTTTTTTTTCAATCTAGGCACAAAATGAACATTTCGTCTGTCATTTATTTATTTGTTTGCTTGCTTGTTTTTTTTTTTTTGTCTTTTTGAGACAGGGTCTCGCTATGCAGTTGAGGCTGGCCTTGAGCTCACTGTTGTAGCCCAGGCTGGTCTCGAACTCGCACCAATCCTCCTGCCTCAGCCTCCTGAGTGCTGGGATTACAGGCGTGAGCCACCACGCCCGGCTTGTCATTTATTTATTTAGACAGAGTCTAGCTATGTATTGCAGGCTGACCCACGAACTTGAAATCCTCCTGCCTCAGCCTTTGTTTTTTTAGACAGGGCTTCACTATGCAGTCTGGGCTGGCATTGGCCTTGAGCTCACTTTTGTGGCCCCCACGCTGCTCTCAAACTCACAGTGATCCTCCTGTATCAACCTCCCAAGTGCTGGGAATTATAAGTATGTACCGCCATGCCTGATTCCACAGAGACAGCATGGCATGTGGGGCTGGGATTGAACTCAAGACCCTGTGTTTGCCAGGTAGGTGCATGTATCTCTCTGAGTTATCTCCCAGCCCATGCCTCAGCTTCTATTTTTTTTTTTTTTTTTCCCACCGGAGATCAAACTCAGGACCTCGTCCTTGCTAGGCAAGCACTTATTCCACTGAACTGTCTCCTGGGCCCACAGGCCTCAGCTTCTTCATTGTTGGGGTTACAAATGTGTGGCACTGTGTCCATTCCCTCCACCACCTTTTTAAATGTGTTGCTTCTCTTGACACCAGGCCAGCCTTATTTCTCATTCTGTTAGAACATTTATACTAACATTATGGATAATTATCTGTCTTGTCCTTCTTTGGTTACCTTTCTTTTTTATAGATTTCTCACTTGTTGATATTCCTTGATCAATTAATTTTTCTGAATACTTACAGTCAGTTGAGACAACTATTTATTTATATTTTATGTTTTTGAGACAGGGTCTCACTATGCAGTTCAGGACAGCCTTGAGCTCACTTTTGTAGCCCAGGCTAGTTTCAAACTCATACTGATCCTCCTGCCTCAGCCTCCCAAATGCTGGGATTACAGGTGTGCACCACCACGCCCAGTGAGACATCTATTTAAATATACTAACCCATATCCTACTTCTTTTTATCACAAACCTTTACCTCACAACGTTTGAGAAATGGAAATTTTATTTTTAAATGTTAAAATTAGCATTTTGATCAAATTGGCCAATACATATTTGCTAATTTCATACATGTTAATCAATAATAGCAATAGATATTGATATAACTCTAAAGCCTCACCTGATCATGAACTTGAGTTTCTTGAAATTCCTAATTTTGTTAGATCAGGAAAGTAAATAAAGTTTCTGAAAAAATTGGGCTGGCAAGATGGCTCAGTGGTCTAAAGTGCCTGCTTAGGCAAGCTTAGGCAACCTCAGGGACTGTGGTTCAAACCCTGGCACCACATGCTGTGCCAGTCCCACCTGCTGGGCAGGCTGAGCCAGCCATAATAAATAGATAAATAAATAAATAAATAAATACAAATATGTTGGAATGTGCTTTTTCTTTAAATTAGAGAAAGGTTTGTTTTCTTAGCTTTTTTTTCTTTTTGAAACAGTATTTCAAATGGCAAGCTTATTCTTAATTTTAACAGATATATAGCTATATAATGCCATAGTTTGGTGAATTGTGATGATAAAATATGATTCACTGATATGTAGCTTTCTACACTTAAAAAATTAATATTACACTTAAAAATTAATTTTAGAACAGAGAATGCATTTTATTTATTTATTTATTTATTTATTTAGTCTTTTTGAGACAGGGTCTCTCTATACAGTTCAGGCTGGCCTTGAACTCACTTTTGTAGCCCAGGCTGGTCTCGAACTCGCACCAATCCTCCTGCCTCAGCCTTCGGAGTGCTGGGATTACAGGCATGTGCCACCACTCCCGGCTCAGAGAATGCATTTTGAATCGCAGTTTTTTTTTTTTTTAAGAATTTTTTATTTGTATTTATTTATTATTTTCTTGTTTCAGAACCTTTGTTTATTCACTCATTTTTATGGCCGGCTCAGCCCACCCCGAGGGCAGGGCTGGTGCAGCATGTGGTACCAGGGATCGAACCGCCGTCCCTGAAGCTGCCCAAGCTTTTCCAAGCAGGCGCTTTAGACCACTGAGCCATCCCGCCAGGCCCCATTGAATCGCAGTTTTTCATTTAATTATCTAGCCGGCTGGTGCAGGCCCAGCGAGATCTTGTTTCAAAAAAGCAAAAGAAAACCAAAATCATCTAGTTATAAAGGTGGCAGAAGCCGGGTGTGGTGGCGCACACCTGTAATCCTAGCACTCCAGAGGCTGAGGCAGGAGGATTGGTGCGAGTTCGAGACCAGCCTGGGCTATAAAAGTGAGCTCAACACCAGCCTGAACTGCATAGCAAGACCCTGCCTCAAAAAGACAAAAAAAAAAAAAAAAAAAAAAAAAAAAAAAAAAAAAAAAAAAAAAGGTGGCAGAAAAAAATGTTTAAATTCTGGCCTGGTGAGATGGCTCAGTGGTCTAAAATGCCTGCTTAGGCAAGCTTAGGCAACCGCAAGGACTGCAGTTCCATCAAGAAAGAAAGGAAGAAAGAAAACAAAAAATGTTCAAATTCTGAATATTAATTATAAATAGGCAACTTTGGGCACACCCTTAACAGAAAGTAAATTGTTTCATCTAGATTTCAATATAAAGCTAGATGAGGTGCTTAGAGCAATGTTTCCCTGAAGCTGGGAAAAGAACTTTGATTGGAGCGGAAGAGGGTACCCATTCCAGGCAGGCCAGAAGCTTCAGCAGCTCTGAGTTTGGGCTGTGAACAGCTTTTAGTGAGGCAGAGTCTGAAAGAGGAAGAACTAATTATCTCCTGAAGAAAAGACTGTTTGATATAGAACATAAAGTATTTCTCTGGGTAGGAGTTGATATTGGAGTAAATCCCGATCTAATATGATCAGCTTCAAGGACACAGGTCTGGGAAAATGGCTCCTGGCAACAGTGTTTTTAGTGTTCAGGCACAATTGTTTGAGCTTCAGTCAGGAAATACGCCTCAAGGAAGCACATTCCGTGCCATTGCTGGCAACTCATTAGACAAGAACTCCCGTCACAGCAGTAACAGTGATGATAACAAGGTTACTTAAAGAAAGGCACTTGATATTCGTTGTCTTATTTAACTGAGAAGAATTGTATTCGGTATTAACTTTACATCACTTGTTCTGCCCTATCAGACCTCACCATTCTGCTCAGAAGGTGAGAATCTGATTAAATTTTTTTCTCTCTCTCCCCTCTCCCTTCTCCCCTCTCTCCTCTCCCCTCTCCCCTCTCCCTTTCTTGGGAAGGGTCTACAGGGTGAACAGGGTGTTCTTGTAAACACAAGAGATGGAATTACAGGCATGTGCCACCATGCCTAGTCTCAACTGTTGTTTCAGTGTGCCCTGAGGGCAGGGCTGGCACTGCAGACCTGGGGATGGTGCTTTAATCCACTGAGTTATTTGGCCAGCTATGGAACTGATTAAATATAAGAAAATTCAGGTACAAATAACTAAGACACAGAATATTTTCTCTGTATTGTCTCCTTTATTTCTTTCTAAGGCTTCAGAAATAGTATGTATTCATTTTTTATTTTATGAGACAGGGTCTTGCTGTATAGTCTATGCTAACTTCAAACTCATGAAAATTCTTCTGCTTCAGTCTTCCGTGTATTGGGATTATAAACCTGTGCCACCACAGCTGGGTAGAAAATCATATTTTTATTTCCTGATTTGATCACTGTAGTATGCTCTGTATGGTATTAAAATATGTGGGATGAGTGCCAGCCAGACCGCTCAGCAGATTAAAGGGCCTACTTAGGCAGATGCAGTAGCTAGGGTTTGGTCCCTGGCCTGCCGTGCCCCACCCCCACACTGAGATGGCAATTGAGCCTGGGTGTGGTGGTGCACACCTGTAATCCCAGCACTTGGGAGGCTCAGCACAGGAGGATCACTACAAGTCTGACCCATGTAGTGAGACCCTGTAGACCTTGTACTAAAATACAATAGATAAATAAATAATAAATAAAAATAAGTGGGATAAGGGATACTGGAGAGAAATCTATGCTAATCATTTAAGTTTTCTAGAAACTTAAAATTAGTTCTAATTAAAATATAGTTCTTAATTTCTTTTCTTTTTTATATATTTGGTTGTTACAGGATCTCACTACATAGCTTGGACTTGTAGTGATTCTTTTGTTTTCAGCCTCTCTAGCACTGGGATTACAGAGGTGTGCCACCACACCCTGACTCAGTCACTGGCTCAGGGCGCAGCACGCAGGACCAAGGATTGAACCGTGTTCCCTGTGCTTACCAAAGCAGTTGCTTAGTTCCGTGAGCTCTCTCACTGGCCCCTTGATTTCTTTTTCTTTGTTCTTTTATTATGATTATTTTTTATGTATTTAGTAGAGAGTCTGCCAGGTCTCACTATGCAGGCCAGACTTGTAGTGATCCTGTTTTTCAGCCTTCCACATGCTGGGATTACATGCACACCATCATGCCCAGTCTCAATTGCTGTCTCATCGCAATTCAGATTTGTGGGGTATGCATGTAATCTCAGGGGTGGGGTGGCACGGCATGCCTGGGGATTGAACCCCCTGCCCTTGCATCTGTGTAAGCAGACACTTTAATCTGCTGAGCTACCTGGCCAGCCCTAATTTCTTTTTTAAAAATGAATTTATTTGATACAGGGTCTTGCTATGCAGTTTGGGCTTGTGACCCTCCTGTCTCACCCTGCCTTAGTGCTGGAATTACAGGTGTCAACCATCATTCCTGGTTTTGGGGCCAGAATAGCATGCATTACCAGGGATTGAATTTGGGTCTTTGTGCTTGCCAGGCAGTTGCTTAGATCACTGAGCTATGTCCCCAGGCCCCTTAATTGCTTTCATATCTTTTTTTTTTTTTCATATCTTTTTTTTAATGACAAAGTATTACATGTTCAATGAAAAGAATATTTTACCAAAAAATCCTAATTGGACCACTAAGAGCTATATACATAAATTCATTGAGTTGTATATGTATATGTACGTGTAGCAGACATGAATTTGAATCACTGACTCCATTTGTAAAGATAAAATTTTAATTTTTTTTAATCTTTTATTTATTGATTTGATATAGGGTCTGG
Organism: Myocastor coypus; assembly: GCA_004027025.1. Taxonomy (NCBI): domain Eukaryota; kingdom Metazoa; phylum Chordata; class Mammalia; order Rodentia; family Myocastoridae; genus Myocastor; species Myocastor coypus. The sequence goes on from PVJA010011952.1 coordinate 9,892, forward strand.
TTACACAGCTTGGACTCATAGTAGTATTCCTGTCTCAACCTCCCCAGCGCTGGGATTATAGGCATACATGACCAGACCACGTTTTAGTAGGGGGCAAGGATGGCTGGTGTTCTTAGGCCTGCACAGCATGTGGTACCAGGGGTAGAACTCAGGTCCTTGCACTTGCCAAGCAGGCACTTAGACTTCCAAGCTATTTCCTCAGTCATATTTTACATTTCTTTATTGAATGCACATATACTACATACATGCAAACATATATGGAGGGAGAGAGAGACATGCAAAGAATGGGAGAGAGACAGAGAAACAGAGAGACAGAGACAGAGAGAGATAGAGAGATGGAGAGACAGAGAAAGAGGCACACACACATACACACATGAAACAGACAGAGACAGGGATTGAACCTTTCACACTTAGTTACATCCCTAGCCCTTTTTCATTTTGGACTCATTTGAGGACCCTCTTAGGATTGTACAAAGTTGCTCTTGCCACTGAACAGAGCTGCTCCTCACTCCCCTTTACTCCTTTACTTTCTGGCTCATTTCTTTGTCTGAGCTTCTCTCTTAAGGTCAACAGAATCCTGAAGTTACACTGTAGGAAATATGGCACAGCTTCCCTTGCTTATGGGGCCTTGCTGAAATTTTGCTAGGTTATCATCTCTCTCTCTGTGCCTCTTGGCCCAGTGTGATGGCCCTCCAGGTCCTTTCCCTAAATTTTACTTAAGGGATTTATTCTTTTTTTTAAAAAATTGTATTTGGTACAGGGTCTGCAGGGTCTATAGGGTCTCACTATGTAGACCAGACTCATGGTGATTCTCCTGTTTTCAGCCTCCCAAGTGCAGGGATTACAGGTGTGTGCCACCAGGCCCAATCTCAATTGGCCAATCTCAGCACGCTCCAGCGGCAGAGCCACCATAGCACTCTGGCGATTGAACCTTGGCCACTGCTTTGTGCCTAAACAGGTGCTTTAGTCCTCTGAGCTATCTGGCCAGCCCTGAGGGATTTATTCTTTAATCCTTTCTGTCTTCATTCATGAAAATTCTTCTTTCTTTTGGACTGAAATATCTTTCAGGTAAAGGAAGAAAACACAAAAGCTCCTAAATTTAAAACTTAGAATATTTTCTAGGCATATGGGAGCTCACCTATAATCCCATTATTTTGGGAGGGTGAGGTAGGGAGATCAAAAGTTCATGTGCAGCCTGGGCAACCTGCTTATTTAGGAGATCCAGTCTCAAAATGAGAGAATGAAAACAGAGCTAGAGATGTGGCTCTGTGTGAAGGCCTTGGGTTCAATCTCCCATTTATGTGTGCGTAGCAAAGGTGTTAGAATTCTTTTCCTTTAAACATGAGCCATTTTTCCAAACTTTCTCAAGCCTTGAGCAGAAACTATCAGGCCTGGCCCTCCTCTCCTTAGCCCAGAGGAATGAACAGAGTATAAAATGCTGGCTCCAGGAGGTTGAAGTCCAGTTCCATTTCCACAGAAAAGGGAGGGAGTAGAAGAGGGCCAGGAGGACTGAACAAGTTTGGAGTTGTCCGTGGAATCATTGTTTTTCCTCTTCCTTCCTAGTTTAAAAGGCCCTTGGGCCCTTTTCACACAGTGAGGTGTGGATTTGTGACAAGTCCTCTCTTCCATTTGCCTGGAGGTAGCTTTGAGTAAAGCCTTTTTCCCCTTTCACCTAAAATAAATTGCATTTGAGTTTTTGGGAGCAGCAAGCACGTGGACCCAAGTAAGTAGCCAGTAACTTTCTTCTGGATTCTCTTACCTGTGACCTAAACTTGGAGTTTCTATATTGAAGCCAGATTCAACCTCTTCAAGTGGCTTTTTTTCTCTTCTACTTTTCCTTCTCCTCCTTTTCCTTCTTCTCCTTTTTCTTCCCCTTCCTCCTCTTCCTCTTCTTTGCCAGTGGGCCTAAAATTCTGTTTTTCAAGGTGTAAAAAATATTTCACAATGGCAAAAATTTGATTAAAAATTAGTTATTAGAAGGTTAACTTGTCATTATCTTTGGTAGGCATAATAATATTTTTACAGTTATGCATGAAAATATTGACCATTTTTAGAGAAATGAGCGAAGGTATTATAGAGAAGGTGAGTCGGGAAGCAACAGTAGCAATGTCTTGCTGGGTGCTGAGATTACAGGTGTGCACCACCAGGCCTAGTCTCAGTCGCCATCTCAGCATGCCCCTGGGCAGGGCTGGCATGGCATGCTAGGGATCAAATCTTGGTCCCTGTACTCAAACTATATACTATTCATATATGGTCATTCTGATTTAGGGAATGGCCAGAATTTGTAGTGTGTCAGATCCTCTTAATAAGGTAGGTAAGGACCCATGTAATGTTTCTTATGTACCTGCCTTGACATTAGATGGTGCTCAGTAGCAGGAGTCACCATATTTTCTATCATGCCTCATAAAGACACTTGTGAAAGTGTACTTCCAGAACTGCTTCTTTAATAAAGTGGCAAGAATGGTAGGGTAAATGTGCTTGAAACAAGGGGGAGTATTTTGATTAAGGGCAGTGTTTTTACTTTTTTTTTTTTTTTTTTTTTTAATCTGAGACAGGTCTTGTTATGCAGTTCAGGCTGGCCTTGAGCTCACTTTTGTAGCCCAGGCTGGTCTCAAACTCACACAGATCCTGCTGCCTCAGCCTCCCAAGTGCTGGGACTGGAGGTATGTGCCACCAGGCCTGGCTACTGTCTAATTTTTAAGAAAAAAAAAAATTGGTGTTGGAAATTGAACTCAGTACCTTGCCTCTGCTAGGCAGACACTCATGACACTGAAAGTCCAACTGTAATAATTTTAAAATATTTACTGTATATTTTGATCATCTCTTTTTGGGCATCTGTAGGTCCAAGTGAAGAGTCACTTTTTTTTTTTTTTTTTTTTAAGCACAAAAATGGTTTCGAAGTTCCTGAATATCCCAAAAGAAAACATGTATCATGCTTTAACGAGTAGCAGGTTAAACCATTCTACCTGTGCCTGTCCTCCTGGTGGTCTCTGAGTATGTTACGACTGTGTCTCTTCATTACTTGTACTGAAGCCTGAACTTTCTTGGTTCTTTCAGCCTTATCACTTCTGTATTCTGAGCCATAATTATTCCTGGGTACAATATTTTCTTCATTGTCAATACCACTATTCCTGAGCCCCTTAGTCCTTTCTCCACACTACTGCCAAAAGGATTTTTAAAAAATTGAAAGCAGATCATCATGTTTTTGCTTAAAATGGCTATCCATCATAGTTAAAAGAAATTTTAATTACCACAGATCACAAACTCATTCATAATCCTGCTCTTGCATATTATCTTTTTCTGTTGCCTTTCCTCCGTATTCCTCCAGTCACCAAGCCACCTTAGTTATTTTTAAAAGTTTTTATTTATTTATTGAATTTTTTTACACCTGAACAGTTCTTTGTTCAATTGCAAATGCTTATTTTTTAAGAAAACATTCAGTGTGGTAGTTGTTATAATATTTAAATCAAACTATTACAAATTGTACTTTCTTTTTAAAATAAAGACTAATTAGATTAAAGTGTTCAAATTCAATTACTGGCCCTAGAACATAGTCTTAACAAAAATGGAGAAAAGTTTGGACTTTTATAGGGCAGATTTTACTGCATATGCTGTGTTCCTTAGCCCAAGAGACTACTGTTATTTATACATTGTGAAAGAGCTTTATTTTCCCATTTGGAATTTTCTCTTTCACTTTAATGAACATGGCTTCATTAACTTTACATACAAAACATTATCAACTTGGACATTTTTCTGATGTATTTTCTGAGTATGTATTTAGAACCTAGTGCACTAAAGATTGAATTGCATTTCCATTTGCCTCATAATACTTGGAGAAGAAATTAAAAGAACTAGGTAGCTTGAAATACAGTTGTCATGGGGTTCATTCACTTTTTTCTGTTTAGTGAAAGGAAGTAGTAAAATCAATAAATCACTTTAGATTCTGTTGCTGAAGGGTTGGGGTTGTAGCACAGTGACAGAGCATCTACTTAACATGATGGGGGCCCTGGGTTCCATCCTCAACAAACTTGTTCCTTCTCCACACAAATTGTCTCTCTCATTGCTGGTTATGGTAACAGATGCCACAGTTTAAGATAATGAAATGCTGCTTCTTTTTTTTTTTTTGTATTTTGGCTGGCTCAGCCTGCCCCTGCGGGTGTGGTGATGCAGCATGTGGTGCCGGGGATGGAGCCGCGGTGTCTGTGGTTGTCTAAGCTTTCCTAAGCAGGTGCTTTAGACCACTGAACCATCTTGCCAGTCCAATGCAATGCTTCTTGAAAAGATGTTTATTATTTATTTATTTTGGTCTTTTTGAGATAGGGTCTCGCTATGCAGTTCAGGCTGGCCTTGAGCTCACTTTTATAGCCCAGGCTGGTCTCAAACTCACACTGATCATCCTGCCTCAGCCTCCCAAGTGCTGGGATTACAGGCGTGGACTACCACGCCTGGCGAAACTGCTTAATAATATCTCTCTTACTCTGCTAGTGGGAGCATAAAATCGATCATTTGGTGAAGGGCGAGTGTGGATCCTAACCTTTCCAAATACTCTCCCTCTCCAATCCTGCACTTCCAGTTCTCAGTCGGCCTCATGGGCAGCTCAGGCTCACTAACGGCCTAGCGCGGCACCGGTGCAGAGTCAGCAGGACTTAAAAGGTTGCTTCCCTGGCAGCAAGCGGCCCCTTCTGGGCGGGCAGTAAAATGGAGGATCCAGCCCCGTCTGGGGTAGGCTGTGGCGCCCCACTGGCCAACTGTTGTTGCAAGGCAGACTTTCCCTTGCACTCTTGCGAGAACTCTGAGGGCCCGCTGCGGCAGCCTCGGAGGGCGCCCCGACTTCCCAGGCGGCCAGCTGCTCCCAGCCCTGCCGGCACCATCACGAGCCTCTGCGAGAGCAGGCCCCACACCACCCATTTCCAGTCAGGACCCAGAAGGCTATTTGTCCTGTTAGCCTATTTTATAGCTTTCTTGTATTAAGAAATGAAAATTTTTCAGAAACAAGAGGTGGGTGTATATTCCCATTTAGATTTCCTGAAATTAGTGTCTGTCTCATATACTCTTACAAGCCATAAAATGGCAGATCTGGCTTACGGCCCAGGGCTAACCATAGAAAAATGAAGGACAGTTATCTCTCTGACAGGTTTTGGTATTTAAAATGCAAAGCTCACGCAGTGAAAGGCCCTTTTAAGTTTGCCAGGCAAGAAAATGTTTGGATAATATTAGGCCTGAAAACTAGGGCTTTGGGGACATAGCGAAAAGACTGTAGTCACAACGTGGAGACCGGATTCAGTCAGCCAGCGTCAGTAGCCGTTCGCGCACCGCGAACCTCGTGGAGCTTTCCCGCGCACCCGCTCTGGAGGCGGAGAGGAACCCGGATGGAACCGCCCCAGCAGCCCCACATTCTTCGACGGGCACCGTAGGGTGGAGCCGCTCTCTTTTCCGTAGCCTGATTGGTTTATCTCGGAAGGCTCCTCGTCACGATTGGACGTTGACCGTGCCAGTCACAGAGCCTCGCCAATTTCTCAGCTTGTTTGCAGAACGAGACTGCAGAGGCAGCTGACTGGGCGCGTTGCGTTGTAGTCAGAGGTCGCGCCGCTCTTCGTGAGGCTAAGAACCTTTCTCTGGCTTCTGGGCTCCAGGGCCTAGGAAGAATCTTGTCGGGGCGGCTCGAGAACGAATAGGGGCGTCCAGGCATTGTTGTCGTCATCCCACACAGCGCCATGTCCTGGATGTTTAAGAGGTGAAGGGAATGGAGGCGGGCTGGGGCGGCGGGGCTAACGGCCGGGCGGCCCGCTAAATGAACCTGACCTTCTGAGGCGTTTCCTCCGTGTTACCAGCACTATATGGGTAGTTTGTATTCCTTCTGTTAGTCGTTTGTGCAGTGTCTTGGTGTCGAGGAGCGGCACTTCTGGCGAGTCTAGTGCTAGGGCTTTGCGAAATCTGTCACGAATTTAGGGGCGGAGGTCTCGGGCTCAGAGCTTCTCGCCTGGTGCTTTATTCAATAGAACATCCATTATATACTTCCTGTGCGCTAGGCGTCGTGATGGAATAGAGGGCTAAGACTACCTTCGTCCCTAAGCAGAGCAGTTTCTCTGTGTTCTGTATTTGTATGCACAGGCTTGCAAACGTGCCTTTGCCGAGGATTTTAAAGAGGTATGTGCGAGATGCAAGGAAAATGTAGAGTGTAAAGTGGAAGCTTCCTGAAGGCCCCCAACAGATACCTTACTTTTCATTATCTAAAGTGGTTTTCGTGCCTTTCCCAAAATAATCATGTAAAAGGGGTTTGGGGAGTTTCTTTAATCCAGCGGAGTGGGGAAGTGGTAAGAAAGAGGTCAACTATGTCTTCCTTGGTTCTTGACAGCAAAGTAACTAGCCTTCTCTCTTGTAGAATGTGAATGACCCAGTTGGTATGGATATAAGGTTTTCTCCTTCCTACTCAAAGTGCTAGTGGTCTGTAAATTCAGACTACCCCAATTTGAGTAATTCTTGTATCTTGCAGTTTGGTTGGGTCCATTGATTGTGAAGGGAAACGTACTTGAGGGATTATATGAGGGTGCCATGTTTAGTGTCACATGAGTCTACCAGAGTTTATGGCTGAATTGTGCAGAATTGGGCTGCCTGTCCTCCTCTGGAGTCCCTCTAGACTCTTGACTGGTTCACAGATCCGGGTGATCATTGCTAAATCTTGAGTGGTTGCCGCCCTCGTGAGAGTATAGTAAAGGTACTCAGTACTGGAAGATGTCGCTTTACATCTTTTTCCACCTTGTTTCTTTGAAAACCTAAAATGAACAGATAGTGACTTAAGCCTAGCTCATTCTTAGGCAGAACCTATGACAGCTGCCCTTGAATCAGGGTTGGAGCCACTTCTAGAACCTCTTGGCAGTTGCTGGCTACTGCCCCAAGACTACATGGTTGTAAATCAGTCTGCCTGTGAAGAATTGGTCCAGCAAGGAAGCTCTTTCTAGCAAAGAACAGTTTTATCATTGCTGAGCTGATCATGGTGGGAAAATGAATGAGCCATGAAAATACTTGAATACCTGCAAGACATTTTTTTTAAGTATGAAGAAGCATCAAAGTTTGTACAGAGAACTTTTTGCAAAAGGCAAACCTTTTAATTCCATGTAGTCTATTCTAATGTGTGGTTGAATGACTACAGGTAGGCTATTGTATAGGTGAAAGTCCCTATTTTGACCATAGTTTGCATGCGGACAAAATAAATACTGCATTATTTAGACTTGCTGCAGCTGTTTTATATAGCCACATAAAGTAGAATGAATCAATAGTATGTAGCTACTGTTTAGGTTGGTGGCAGTCAGAATAAGTATAATCTCTTTTCTGTAGCTGTGCAGAAAAGCAAACATTAAAACAAAACTTTATGAAAACAAGGCAGTGATACTAAGACATACACTTTTTCTTTTCTTTTTTTTTTTTTTGTCTTTTTGAGACAGTCACTATGCAGTTTAAGCTGGCCTCGAGCTCACTTTGTAGCCCAGGCTGGTCTCCAACTCACAGCATTTCTCCGGCTTCATCCTCCTGTGGGCTGGGATTATGGGCATGTGCCATCATGCTCTGCTTTTGTTAACTATTTTTATTTTTTTAAGCATTTATGTATGTATTTATATGTATGTTGTTCAGGGTCTCATTACACAGCTTGGACTGGTGATACTCCTGTTTTCAGCCTCATCAGCCCTGGGATTACAGGCATGTGCCACTTGTTGCCCTGCTCAGTTTACCCAGGGGTGGGACAGGCACTTAGTTTGTTGAGCTGTCTCGCTGGCTCTATTTTTATTCTTTTTTCTTTTTTTTTTTTTTTTTTTTTGTGGGACCGGGGTTCGAACTCACGACCTTGCACTTGCCCAGCAGGTACTTATGCCTCGGAGCTATCTCCCCAGCCCCTCTATTTTTATTCTTATTTAAGGGTTATTTTCTGGCTATTGTGGACCTGTAGTTCAGTCTATGTTATTTAAAAAATCTAATATATGCATTATTTGAATTCATGTCTTGGGCCATGCTGTTATGTGTATTGAATGTGAATAATTATTATGAACTATGTTTTACAATTTTTTTCTGGCTTTATTGAATTTTATATTTTACATAAATTCTATAAACCTTGTAGCATAGATACCAGAATAAAATTATATAAATTTTGTATTTCATTATATAAATTACATAGATCTACTGGCACAGTTGGATACCAGAATAATGTGCATTTTGTCCAGAGATAGAGTAATGAATTCTGTATTGTCTGAAAAGATAAAAATGGCTTCATGTATAATAGTTATGTGTTTTGCAAGTCTGTTCTGGATTAATCAACATTGAAGCTTCAGCACGTAATTGTGATTATAGGTATTATGTACATTTACACTTAAATAATTTCTACTACAAAACTCATTTCTGAGCTCTTATTGTGTTACTTATTTATTTTTTTTCCCATTTTGAATAGGACCACTGGTATAGTAGATCTAATAATACTAAACAGGGTTTCTGGAGGTTTTCTCTGTGAATTCTTTTTTTAAAAATATATATTTTAGTACAGGGTCTGCAGGTCTCACTATGTAGATGGGGCTCGTAGTGATCCACCTGTGTTCAGCCTCCCAAGAGCTGGGATTATCGGCATGCACCACCATGCCCAGTCTCAGTCACTGTCTCAGCACTTCCCAGGGGTCAGGGATGGCACAGCATGCTGGGAATGGAATCCTAGTCCCCGTGTCTGCCTAAGCAGGTGCTTTAATCCACTGAGCTATTTGGCAGGCCTGTGAATTCTTGCTTTAACCAGAGAAATTATTATTATTTAAAAAAATATTTATTTACTTATTTGAAGTGGAGTCTCATTATGCAGCTCAAACTTGTAGTGATCCTTCTGTTTCAGTCTCCCCAGCACTGGGATTATAGGTATGAGACAGCAAAACCTGGTGTTTGGGTTCTAGGGCCAGCAGGGCATGTCATACTGGGGATGGAACACATGTCCTGCTTGTCAGGCAGGTACTTAGACTGTGGAACTCACCCTATCTCAGAGTAATTAGAAGTTAGTTTACAGAAGGGTAATTTTCAATCTGTTTGTAGGGATTCCTATGTAAGATTTTATTTGTTTAAATAAAGTGTGAGAAAATTATTGATCTGTAAATATTAGCCCATGGTCTTTGAGAAATACTTGATTAAAAATGGTAGTTTCACTGTGTGTGTGTGTGTGTGTGTGTGTGTTTTTTTTTTTTTTTCCTACTAGGAATCCTGTTTGGAAGTACTTACCAACTGTACAATCTGGAGTTCGTGGAAATTGTCCACGTCTGCCATATCCAACTTTCTTTCCACGTTTTGAATTCCAAGATGTTTTTCCTCCAGATGACTTCCTAGCTAGTGATGAAGAGTCAGATTCAGTTTTGTTTGGAACTTTGCGAGGTCATGTGGTTGGGCTACGCTATTACACAGGAGTAGTGAGTATAAAAATAGATAATACATTTAATTGTGATGTATTTGTAATATTAATCTAGGAAGCAATATTAGAAGGTGCTCTATGCAATTAATATTTTACTTTTATTGAAATAAATGCAAATGAGATAATATGCCTACTTTTGATATATATATATATATATATATATATATATACAAAACACTTGCCTGCATTGTCATTTAATCCGTACAATAACTGACATAGGACAATAGGACAGCTATTGTCCTTTTTCTGTTCTGTTGGAAAGGTAAATCTCCGGAAGTTAAGAGATTTGCCCAAAGTACACTGGTTCCAATGGTGATTTTTTTTTTTTCTTTAAAAACATATTACAAGGGGCTGGGGAGATAGCTCCATGGCACAAGTGCCTGCCTGGCAAGTGCAAGGTCGTGAGTTTGAACTCAGGTCCCGCAAAAAAAACAAAAAACAAAAAACAAAAAACAAAACATATTACGTACAGGGTCTTGCTATGCGGTAGCTTGAACTCATTGATTCTCTTATTTTTGCCTCCCCAGTGCTGGGATTACAGGCCTGTACACCACATAAGGTCTCCTATTATGGTTGGTCTCAGTTGCTGGCACACCATGCCCAGAGTGTGGTGGGCGTGGCCTGTGGTGCTGGAGACCGAATCCTGGTTCCTATACTTGCTTAATTAAGTAGGCACTTCGTCTGCAGAGCTGTCTTCCTGGCCCTGTATAGTGAATTTAGAAAATGACTTCCAAGTTCATTCCTTTTTTTTTTTTTTCTGTTCCCGAACACATTTCTGTACTTAAATATTTTTTTTTCCTTGTCTTTTTGAGACAGGGTCTCGCTATACAGTTGAGGCTGGCCTTGAGCTCATTTTTGTAGCCCAGGCTGGTCTCAAACTCGAACTAATCCTCCTGCCTCAGCCTCCTGAGTGCTGGGATTACAGGCGTGCGCCACCACGCCCGGCAATATTTTTCATTTAGAAAGTTTAGTTTTTACTAGATAAAGGAGTTGTCGTCATTATGTTCTTTTTTGTTGTTGTAAGAATATTTTGTACCTTTTTTCCTGTGTGTGTGTTCTGTTAATTTTTTTGGGGGGGGAGGTGCCAGGAATCAAACTCAGGACCTTATGCTTGCCAGGTAGGCACTTATGCCACTGAGCTATCTCCCCAATCTGAAGTCATTTTTTTTATTTTCTGAAGTATGTTCTGCAGATTTGTTAAGAGTTCCATGTTTTAGACTTATTTGCTGTTTTATTATCCCATATTTAATTTATTTTGGAGTAGCTTAGATTTTCTGGTGATAGTTTGAAATGTATTGGCTAATTCTAAGCCAGGGCAGCATGGCAGAGGAGAAACAGTTTATGTTGTGGCATGCAGGAGACAGTGAAGCTTCCTCCCCTGCCTTTTTATTTCATTCAGGCTGCAAGCTATTGGTTGGTGCCACCCACATTCAGATTGGGTCTTCCCTCTACAGTAAATCTATCATTCACACTCAGAACTATGCTAACATTAGTCAGTAGACAGATTCAGTATCACACATTCATGCTTTAGTAGCTCCCAAGAGCCCCTCCTGTGAGTGCATGAGATTTTGAGGGAACTCTAGTTATGAGCCATAAGATTCTGCTTTGGACCCTCAGTAGGTTCATGTATGTCTCTTTATGCAAAATGAATTTGTTTAATCTCTAAAAGAGTTGACAAAGTCCTAACAGTTTTAACATTGTTGAAAAGTATAATTTTGTTATCTAACTTTAATGCAATGTATGACTATCCTTGTTTAAAAAAAAGAAAAGTTTAAAATTGAAGTCTAAATTCTCCTCTGAGGGGTAAGGCAAACGCTTAGTGGCAAGGCCCCCCTGAAATGAGGATAACACTTCTAGCATACAGTGACACAGTAATCGTTATCACCCCAAAAGATAGGAATAGTGGGATGAAGGAATGGGACCAACACAAGTCCAAAATTCAGCAGGAAAATATTAAATTCTTTAGTTTCATGTCTAGCATTGGTGTAATGACATTGTAATGCTTGCCTGTAAAATTGTTTTTGATGGACACTTTCTAAGGGAGCTCTCTCACCTACCTATAAAGTGAGCTTAAAAGCTAAATACAACTGACCTTGCAGGTGGATTCTTCTACAGAACCATCAGATAATTCAAATAATGGTAGTTTGCTGGGGAACAAGTCTTTGAAAATATTATAGCTTCATTTTGTTCCCTCTGATGACTACCATGGTACATCAGGAATCCCAGTAGGCTGATGGAAGTATTACTAAAAGTTAGTGGAGACCTGAGTTCAGGACTAGGACACTGGTATTCAGCCATTTTTCTTGAATAAGCACTCAGATTTCTGCCAACCTTTGTTTTCTAGAGTTCTGAAAGAGTTGATTTAAAAAAAAAAAAAAAAATTTTTTTCCTGTCTTTCTTGTGGACAAGTAATTTTTTTTTGAAAGTCCTTATTTTCTGTCACCCTTACATGGCTTTTAGTCAGGTGAAAGCAAGAGAATGACATAAGTTTGTGTCTGGATAAATACATCTTCTCATGCCAAATACTTGCTGCCTTTTTCTCCCGGTTAAGGTTTTGGAGAAGATAGCTCTGTGCACAAGTGCCAGCCTGGCAAGTGCAAGGTTGTGAGTTCAAACCCCGGTCCCACAAAAAAAAAAAAAAAAAAAAAAAAAAAGATTCTGGAGAATTCAGGCCTAAGAACTTGCCTGATTCACATCTTAGCTCTGCAGCTTATTAGCTTTGTTTCCTTGAGTAAGTTACTACTTTTGGTGTTTTAATTTCTTCATATGTAAAAAAGAAATGGTAGTACCGATAAGATTATCAGGATTTATAGTTAATCTATGCATTGCATACAATAAAGGAGCTATTTTTCAGAAGTTAACAGTGTGAAGATTTTATATGGTGTACATATGAAGAATTTGTTAACCTTCCAATGAATGTAAATTAGAAAACAGTATAGAAGAATCATTTGAAAACGTCTTTGTATTTCTAGCTTAAGTCCAAACAAATACATTTTTTCTGAGGTGCATTGTTTATAGTATCATTTGAAATGAATAGAAATCCCAAATCAAGTACAATAATGTTAAGCTATCAGCGTTCATGTTTCTGATATAATGCTTTTTTTTTTTTTTTTTTTTTTAGGTTAATGATAATGAAATGGTTGCATTACAGCGAGAGCCTAATAACACTTATGATAAGAATGCTATTAAAGTTAATAATGTGAATGGAGATCAGGTTGGGTATGTAAAGAAAGATCTTGCAGTTGCTGTGGCCTATATCATGGACAACAAATTGGCCCAAGTGGAAGGGTAATGTATTTTGAGAGTTTAATTTTAATAATTGTAAGTTGTTGGCCCGGGTGTGGTGACACACGCTTGTAATCCCAGCACTTGGGAGGCAGGAGGGTTGGTATAAGTTTGAGACCATCCTGGGCTACAAAAGTGAGCTTAAGACCAGCCTGCATTGCATGGCGAGACCCTGTCACGAAAAGATAAAAAAAAATTGTAAGCTGTAGTTACTGGTCAACTTGTTAGGGCTTTTTCTTAGAGTTTCTGAAAGTATAACACCTTTTAATCATTTCACCTTTAGCTACCTATTCATATTGGTTGTCTTTTTAGGTTTTATGTATTTGGGACAGGGTCTCATTATGTAGCTCCCTATAGTGATCTTCCTGTTTTTAGCCTCCCTAGTGTTTGGATTATAGGTGGCTGGTTCAGCTTACTTGGGGGCAGGGCTGGAGTAGCATGTGGTGCCAGGGATCAAACCCCAGTGCCTGCACTTACCTAAGCAGGCGTTAGTCCACTGAACTATCTTGCCCACCCAGTAGCAGTTTGTCTTATCTGCTTCTCCTCTCCAGCCATCAAGCAGCTCACCCCTCATTTGCCTATTTTAATTATTACGATGGCAAAAATAGAGTTGGGGTCACACATTAGGTATTGTGTGCCATCTTTAAAATTCTGAATTTATGAATTTGGGAATTGTAAATCAGGAGTTATATGCTGGTCATAAGTGATTAGATGGAGATGTTTCATTTTGCTTACACATTGTTTTAAACATTTCCAATATATAACTATTCTACATAATATTTTTTTCTAAATGTAAAACATACTAAAAATCTTGGTTAATGGCTGATCTGGCAATGCTGGACATTCATTTTCACATAATGTCAGTTGAATAGAACTGAGAAATAGTTTCTTTAGCATGTGCTCACACTTTTCTACCTCTTTGTATTTTATTTTTTAAAGCTCTCATTCTCATCTTGATAACCTTTTCTTTCTTTCTTCCTTTTTTTTTTTTTTTTAAAGATTTTTTTTGTTTATTTCTCTTAAAGCTCATTTATTTGTTTGTGTTATGGCTGGCTCACCCTGCCTTGGGGTGGGGGTGCACAGCATGTGGTGCCAGGGATTGAGGAGTGGTTGCAGTGCTTGCCTTCAGTTTCCTCCGCAGGTGCTTTAGAGCACTGAGCCATCTCGCTGGCCTGATGACTTTTTCTTATAGTCATTAATGTTTCTGATCTTAATTAAAATATTTAGGATATTTACACCCCAAATCTAGTGCTTAGGATACCTTTTTTTTTTCTTTTTCGTTATGACCTGCTCAGCCTACCCTGGGGATGGGGCTGGCACAGCATGTGGTGCTGGGAATCGAACCTCAGTCCCTGCGGTTACCTAATCTTTCCTAAGCAGGTGCTTTAAACCACTGAACCATCTTGCTGGCCCTTGTTTTTCTTTTTTAAATTCTCTTTTCAAGTGTTTTAAGTTTTTTATTTTTATTTCTTTTGCCTTCTTGAGACAGGGTTAACTATGCAGTTTAGGCTGGTCTTAAGCTTATTTTGTATCTGGCCTCAAGCTTACAGTGGTCCTCCTGCCTCAGCCTCCTGAGTGCTGGGATTATAGATATACTCCACCTTGTCTGGCTAAGTTTTTCAAGTATTGAGGATAGAATCTTAGTTAATTTTAGATTAGAAATAATCGTTGTGGGCCAGCAAGATGGCTCAGTGGTCTAAAGCACCTGCGGAGGAAACTTAAGGCAAGCGCTGTGACCGTTCCTTGATCCGTGGCATCACATGCTGTGCACCCCCACCCCAGGGTGGGCTGAGCCAGCCCTAACACAAACAAATAAATGAGGTTTAAGAGAAATAAATTAAAAAAATCTTAAAAAAAAAGAAATAATTGTTGTAATCAGTTCTTACTCATCCATTAGTGAGTTGCTAACTTTCAGTGGTTCTCTTAGCCAAAACTGTATTCAAAATAAATTTACTGTTTTATTTTATAATCTTTTGTGTAAGTTGTCCTTGTGTTTTTTTTATTTTGCCTGTGCTTTCTTGAGACAGGGTCTTGCTCGTCTTGCTTTGTAGTTCAGACTGACCTTGAACTCACTATGTAGTGCAGGCTGGCCTCAAAATCCATGTTGATCTTTTTGCCTCAATCTTTTGAGTGCTGTGATTACAGGTGTGTACCACCACACTTGGCCTTATTCTTGTATTTTGAAATAGCTTTGCCTCATTCTCTCAGTTTCTTTCAGCATTCTTTTTCCCTAAACCACCTGTTCTTGTGTTATGGCTCATTTTATTTCTTGTCCTTTTTCACTTTGAGATCTGCCCAGTGAGTCTCTATTTTCTTGCCATGGAAAAGTTGAAAGGCTTACTTGGGTTATGTGGTTAATAGATTCTTAAATAAAATAAAAAATAGATTTCTAATTTCCCATCTTCTTCTCTCCTGAATATAATAGGGTAGTTCCTTTTGGTTCAAGTAATAATTTTACCATGCCTCTGCATATGACTTTTTGGGGGAAAGAAGAAAATAAAAAGGAAGTTTTAGATCAGTTGAAGAAACATGGATTTAAATTGAGTCCTGCACCAAAAGGTAAGTTTAGGATTTAATTTAATATTATTTTGATTATAAGATGCAAGGATTATAAAATGTTTATCTTTGAATTTGGTTGGCTTAATTGCTTTGTACCAAAGGCTCCAAATTAAATTTCTTTTTTGGAGTCTTTTTGAAGAAATCTCCAAAGTGTTATGTTTTCTTTCAAAATAGTAATGAGTGACTAACAATGACAGATATTGAGAAATTTGCCATTAGATGATTAAATTATTTATTTTGTTAATTTTATTTGTTTTTTATATTATGGCTGGCTCAGCCTGCCCTGGGGGTGGGGCCAGGATCGAACCGAGGTTCCTGCGGTTACCTAAGCTTGCCTAAGCTTGCCAAGCAGGTGCTTGAGACCGCTCAGCCATCTTGCTGGCCAAGGTGATTTCTTGATGCTGTGCAAACATAACTTACACGAACTAAAATGGCTCTCAATTATTTGAACATATATTCTCACTGGAGCACTATTAGGTACTTGGTTAATATACTACATGTAATTGAAACAACATGGAATGTGTGCCCTGTATATAGTCACTCATCCATAAAAATATACAAGGAATCCTGATGCTATCCTCTCTATTTCTTCCAGTACTTTTCCACTAAGCTATATCTTCCTACTTGCAGGATTACAGATGTACACCACCACATCTGACTGTGTGAACATTCTTTCTGATAAATTTTAGATTAAAAGAGAATGAAAAAGGATTGTTTGGCAGGATTATTTAAATTTTGTGGCATTATTTTAATAATGTTTATAGAGTGATTATAATTTATCTTTAAATTTTGTTTTAGGGCCAAGAATGTACCATAGTGATAGAATGCTTAGCTTACTCTTTTTTTTTTTTTCTTGGTGCCGGATAGTAGACTCAGTACCTTGCCTATGCTAGGCAGATACTTTTATGTATATCTCAAGTCCTACAGGAAATTTTTATGTTTTGGGCTGTTACAGTGGGTCGAGTCCAGACTTTCATTTCCTGTATTTTTAAGTTTTTGTATTGAGGTAAAATCTTGCTCTATTTCTGAATTGCCTAGGTTTGGCTTGAACTTAAGGTCCTTCTGCCTTACATTCCCAGCATGCTGAGGTTGCAGACATGTAACCATGCCTGTTTGCCAGTAGAAATTTTTCAGTAGTTTATGTTAAAAATTTATAAAACTACTTTTTGTTTTTATTTGGTGATATAATTTTTTTTTTTTTTTTTCCTGTAAATTGTAGCTGTAGGATTTAGTTTGGAAAGTTCTTGGAATTGTAGAAGAGCTGGGCCAAGCTACAGTATGCCAGTTCATGCTGCAGTGCAGATGACAGTTGAACAGGTGTGCTTCTCTTTTTATTTGTTCTATAATCTAAAAGTAAATTTTAGATGTTGATGGCTGACATTTAAGTAGAATATGTATATGCTTGTTATCAGTGATCTTCATCTGTATTGTTAAAATTATAAAACCTGTTGTACAGTGAGTAGTATTTAATATTAACAAATCTATTATTTATATATATTTGGAAATGCCATCTAAAAAGCAGTGATAAAGAATACAGTTGTATCTCAGTATCCACAGAAATTAATTGTTCAGGATCCCCAAATATATATGAAACAACATGGTATTTATATATATGTGTTCATCTTTTGTATACTTTAAATCATTTCTATTTTTTTTGAGATTTTTTTATTATATACTTAATATAATGAAAATGCTATATAATAGTTGCTCCATGTGTTTAAGGAATGATATACATTTAGAAAGTAGGTATATGTTTAGCACTTATGATTATAGGCTTATTGCATTTTTAGTTTCTGGCTGATTAGATCTATAATAAGGAATACTTAACTGTATATCCATATGTGTACCTTCATATATACAATAAAAACGTGCTCAGCTGTATATGTGTGACAAAGGTCTTACTTTGTAGTAGTGTAGGCTGGCCTTTAACCCACTATGTAGCCCAGACCTTAAACTCAGCATGCTCTCTTGTCTTAGCTTCTTCCTAAATTGAGATTGCAAGCATGTGATACTACACCTGGAAATATGTGGGAGATTTTTGAATTTAAAATTTAAAATTGGTTATATAATACTGTTCTATTTATTTTTGGTATTTTTGTTGAACTCAAGACCTTGCACTTGGCAGGCAGACTTTTATGCCACTGAGCTATCTCCTTGGTCCTAAGTAGTAATTTTAAACATTCACTTTTCCCTTTATTAAAGTTGCAAATGTAGTGCTAAAAAATTAACTCAGAGTCTTTGGCATTATACTACTTTTCAGTTTTTCTAATTTGTAAGCATCCTGTTACCCAGAGTTAGTGTGAAAAAACTTAGGCAATAATGCCAGTCACTTAAAAAAAAAAAAAACCTTTAAAGTGTCTATGGAGATAACTTGGTGGTCCAAGCACCTGCCTGGCAAGGGCAGAACCAGGCACCCTGGGTGCACTGTGCTGGTCACTGAAATAGGGCATGGTGACACATGCCTTAAATCCTAGTACTGGGCAGTGAGACAGGAGATCACTGTGAGTTGGAACTGCATAGTGAGACCCTATAGCAAATGAATGAATGAATGATTAAAAAACCTTTTTTTGATGTCTCTAGCCCCAGCTGTTACATTTTTGTCTTTCAGTTGTGGTTACCATATTTTCTCTGCTTATTGTTTTTTTTCTTTTTTTCTTTTTCTTGTTTCAGAACTTTTGTTTATTCACTCATTTTTATGGCCGGTTCAGCCCGCCCCGAGGGCAGGGCTGGCGCAGCATGTGGTGCCAGGGATCAAACCGTGGTCCCTGAAGCCGCCCAAGCTTTCCCAAGCAGGCACTTTAGACCACTGAGCCATCCCGCCGGGCCCCTCTGCTTATTGTTTAAGACAGCCTTGTGCTTGTGTCAGGTGGGCAAACCCTAGTGAACCTCTGCTAACTTCTTAAACCTATCCTGCTACTTTTTGTAGCAATTATTTTGCAAAAATAATTATACACATATAGTGTATATTGCTGTGAAATTGGACTCAATTTAGATGGCCAGCTAAATTAGCATAATAATGAAATACAGGTTTTATAGCACATAGTTATTGCGTTAGTAAAAGGTGATTGACTTGTAAAAGGGTCATATGTGTTTTTTAGGACTGCCAAGATAATTTGAATGCAACTAAAAGCAATAGAATTTTAACAGCAAGAAGAATCTTGAAAACTGTCTAAATTTAGTTAATTCCTTTCATTTTATGGGGAAAGATATACAAGTCCAGAAAGGTTAAGTGCCTTGCTTAAATGTATGTATGTGCCAGAACTTAGACTGAAACTCGGACTTATAACATCTGTAACTTTCCCATTTTTTGGTATCAAGACATTGTCAGGCAGGTGCTATATTGCTGAGCTATATGCTTGGCTTTTTCCCCCCTTTTCAAAATTTAGTATGAAAATCCAAACCAGGTCCTAGTACAGTTAGTTCATGCTAGGCAAGCATACTGTTCCTCTGTGCTGTATGCAGCCACATCTCTTACAACTCTCCTGTTTTCTTCCAGATATAATAGTTATAATTTCTAACAAAATTACCTGTTCATTCTATTTTCAGTAAGCAGTGTAGTATCTCAGAGTTAATTTATATACCTTTTGACATTTGATTCTTTTAGCTAGATAATTTGAAATCTCTGAATTAGGTTTAATTATTCCTTTAGTTGATTTTTCTTAATGTGTGTTGTTGCTGTGTATTGTAGCTTAAAACAGAATTTGACAGATTGTTTGAAGATTTAAAAGAAGATGATAAAACTCAGGAAATGGAACCAGCTGAGGTATTGAACCATTACTTTTTGTTGAAAGTGACAAATTTTTAAGTACATCATTAATTGTATATTTCTTATCACAAATCATTTCTTTTTCTTCTGCTTATGGGAAGAGAAAGGACTTACCATATCTTTATGACATTTTGTTTATAGGCTATTGAAACACCGTTGCTTCCACATCAGAAACAAGCTCTAGCTTGGATGATTTCACGAGAAAACAGTAACGAACTTCCACCATTCTGGGAACAGCATAATGACTTATACTATAATACAATAACAAATTTTTCTGAGAAGGAACGACCTGAAAATATCTGTGGGGGAGTTTTAGCTGATGATATGGGCTTGGTAATTTTTTTTCTTATTAATAAAAGCTTACTTTGTGATTTGATGTTTGTAGAAAGTAATCTTGAAGTTGAAAGACAGATAACAGTTTAGGACTAGATTTTACTTCCAATGTAGAAAATAGTACTTTTATTGCCTTCCTTACTTAAAATACAGAATTCTCTCGTTCATTAAGGAACAAGTCAAATAATTATATAACAGTTATTTATATATTTTTTTTTTTCTTTGAAATTCAGAATATGTCTCTTACAGGTTTACTTTTAAAAAGAAATAGGTGGTGGTGTAGTTTAAGTGGCAGAAGTTTTGAGTATAGTCCCTGACATAGCAAAAACCACTACAAAAATAATAAAGACAGTGTTATATGAAATTGTATTTTATTACAAATACTGTGTAGACTATTCAATAGATTTCTGTAATTCCTTTATTAAACAGTTTTTATACATTTTATTCTCAGCAACCCTTTATACTTTCAAAGTTTATAGAGGATCACAAAGAGCTTACATTTTTGTCAGCTATCTTTATTGATATTACATATAATATTAGGCAAAGTTTTTTTGTGTAGGAGGATGGTGGTAATTGAATCCAGGGCCTTAGCATTGAGCAAAATTTGTCCAGTTTGGTTCCAAACTTGGTGGTTTTCCTACCTCAGCCTCCTACAGTTTGTGCCACCATTGTGACTGGCTTAAAATTTATTTATTTTTTTAGAGAACAGTTTTTATAGTAAAAAGGATATTGACAGAAACTTGTTTTTTAACAAAAGTGTTTGGGTGTGGTGGCACACACGTGTAATGCTAGCGTTGTTGGAGGCTGGGACAGGAGAACTGCAAATTTCAGCCCAGCCCCAGGCAACGTAGCAAGTTCAAAATAAAGATTAAAAAAAGAGCTGGGGTTAGAGTCCAGTGTAATGGCTCTGGATTCATTTACTAGTGTTAAAAAACAAAACGCATAAGTAGTATATTTTTAAATGAAAAGTAGCTATTCCAAAGCAATCACTGGTTTGCATTTTTCTGCAGATCTTTTTGATGTTGACTGAGTAGGTTATAGTTGAATTCTGCTTTTTCTGTGTGTTGTTAATGTGTCAATTTTGGATGCTGTACATGAAGAAAATTTATCTAGTTTTGTTTATAAAGAGAAGACTATTTTAGTAGCTTTTTAAAATAATTTTATGTTTCTTTTTTGTTGTGGTTGTTGTATTGGGTATTGAGCGCAAATCCTTTGCACTTAGCTGTATTTCCAGCCCTTTTTACTTTTTTTTTTTTTGCGGGACCAGGGTTTGAACTCATGACCTTGCAATTGCCAGGCAGGCACTAGTGCCCTGGAGCTGTCTCCCCAGCCCCTTTACTTTTTATTTTGAAACAAGATCTTGTTAAGCCGCTATGCCTACTCTGATTGTAATATTCCTGCCTCAGCCTCCCAGGTTTCTGGGATTACAGATGTGTCTCACTATTCTGCTATAGATTTCTTTTATACACCATAGTCTAACAAGTATTAGTTTATAAAGGCAAATGGTCGTAATATGAACTTAAAATTCTATCTATAAGTGAAAATTTTATATTCCTATGTCATTAGAATTGGTGTATATATCACAGATGGAATAGGTATTTATTCATGTCTGGTTTTATAACTGCTCATTAATAGAAAAGTTGGCTTACTGGGTTATCTAGGTCTGCAAAATGTTTTGTTATACAGTATCAAACTTTCACTTTAGTTAAGTTTATCTCACTAGAAAAGTGTTTAGATTTTTGGCAGTTACTACATTTGTAGTGTTACATATGAGTTTGCAGCATTAATTTATTATACTTGTTCATTCATGAACAATGATACTTGCCAGTTTTTGGCAGTTAAAGAATCTGATGAGTATAGTGTATCATACACCAGCTGCTCTGTTTCATGCTAAAGCACTAGCACCTTTTGCATACGATGCTTTATATAGCACTGGTGTGGATGTGAACCAAATAAAGTCTTATAAAAATAGCTCTAACTTCATATCTTACTGAAAGGATCTTGGGGGCTAGTTAGCAGTATGTAGATCACATTTTGAAAATTGCTATTTTACATTATCTTAAAATTATGTAGAATTTATTCTGTATTGCTATATATACATTGCAGTGCCAAAAATACTGAAAATTAAAAGGTTTATGTTGGAAAAAAAAATGCCCAAGGAGTATTATACTCATATGCTTGTAATCAGTTACGACTTTTAAGTTTGGTATTATCATTATATTAGATTTAATAAAAAATTAGTTTATATACATATTGGAACTACTAATTATTTTAAATTAACTTGAACAGATTATAAACTAGTAAATAGTTTCATGATAAAACTAATAGTTCAGGGGCTTGGGAGATAGCTCCATGGTACAAGTGCCTGGCATGAGTTCAAACCCCAGTCCTGAAAAAAAAAAAAAATCGGTAAATGAGGACAATATGCAATGTGTCAACTGTTAAAAAAAGAAAGGGGGAGGGAAAAAAAAAGTAATGTTTATCGAAAGTGTTAATGTTTAATTGTTTGATCAATCTTACATACCTATATCTATTAATCTAAACTGATTTGATGATGAAAATATGTAATATAAGCGTTGTTAAATTTCAATAAATAAAAAAATAAAGTAACAACCCCCCCCAAAAAAACTAATAGTAGTTTAAAGTTGAATATGGAATGTTAGACTAGTATTCACAGAATGACATTTCTCTAAGACACAGTATTTTATTTTTGTGATGAAATCCATTTCAGTACTTGATTATTTAAAAAATTTTTTTTTGATTATTTAAAAACTTATTTGGAATGTTTTCTTGTTAACTGGGTTTTAGACTCTAATTATCTGATCATTTATCCTTTCAAAACATTTTAAAGGGTAAGACTCTGACAGCAATTGCAGTAATTCTTACCAATTTCCATGATGGCAAACCTCTTCCTGTTGAAAGAATTAAGAGTCAACTAAAGAAGGTAACGTATTAGTAAATTTTCTGTGCAGACATTGGCTTACTATCAAACATTTTAATAAAGTCTCATTTAAATATAATTGGCAAAAATATTGACAATAAACATTTTGAAAAATGTTATTAACAATATCTTTTGTGTTTTTAAGGTTGAAGATAATCAAAATTTAAGGGGAGATAATTGATACTGTATATTGAAAACCTTGAGTGTTAATGACCTAATCAGTAATGTCTAAGAAACTAAACAAGTGCTCAAAACCCAATTTTTACAGTGTCAGTATTTCCCACATTATTTTATTTTATTTCATTTTTTTTTGTGGAACTGGGGATCAAACTTGGGACCTTACACTTGCCAGGCAAGCTATCTTCTGGACCCCTCCACATTTTGTTTTAAAGGTATATAATTGGAAGTATTTTCAAATATATTAGCAGTTAATTAGTGCATAGTCATGGAATTCAATAGCATGCAACCACAAAAATCTTCGTTTTGAAGAATATTAATTTTCATGATTTATGGGTGACTTGATATGCATACATATAATGTGTATATACATTGTTATATTCACTTCCTGGGAATTAAAAATCAGTTTAATGAGAAAAATGTTGAAAGATGCAATTATTCTTTGTTGTTTAGCTGAAAATACTAAGAACTTAAAAAAGGAGATAGCAAGAATATATGTTCAGATGTGTTTTTTGAACTTCCCTGAACTGCTAGTCTCATTTTTTTTTATTTTAGAGAGACTTTCAGTTTCGCATACCAGAGAGATGTGATTTATTTCACTTAACAGCATAGTCTTAAGGTTCTTCCATTTACCTACGAATGTCTCAAGTTTATTCTTCATGGCCGAGTAGTACTGCATTGTATTAAGGAACAAAATGTGTTATTGTGAGATGTGATGCAGATATTCTAATGGGTATCTGGGGAAAGGAAAGAAGGGAAAAGTGAAAGTGAGAAAAGAAGGAAAAAAACCAAAGCTTTTGTAAATGAGGAGGCAAGGAGGGCTTAAAGAGGGTAGGAGAATGGGAGAAAAGAATCAAATTATGTACAGATAAAAATTCTGTGATGAATATCATTATATATACTGGGGCCGGGGAGATAGCTCAGTAGAATAAACTCTTGCTTGGCAAGGGTGAGGGCCTGAGTTCAATCCCCGGGTCCTCAGGGAAAAAAAAAGCATATTAATATCATTATACTAATAAAATTTGATTAAAAATTTTAGGCACATACCAGTGTGTTAATACCTGCTTTTTGAAATGTTATTAATCTCTTCACCTAGTTGCATTTCCTCATTTCTCTTTCTTGGCAGTCATACCTGCTAGTTTCAGGTTGAATTCTCCATTGAAAAACCTATTGTAATAGTTTCTGTCTTGTTATTACTTTTTGGTTATAAAACTGAAGTTCTAGGATTACCAGAATTGGTAGAAGCATGTAAGATTGTTTACATCTTCAGTATTGACTGAACAATTGACAATTACAAGAATTATCTTCGTTTTTCTGATGTTTAGCAATCCTTATAATTTTTTTACCAATTATATGGGAGGGAGGTTTGAAGATACTTAATTTGCTATATTAATTTAAGTGGAAAGATTTAAATCACTTAAAACATTGAAATGTGAGGGGTTTTTTTAGCCAAGAATTTACTGTAACAAAAATGTCACCACTTTAAATAGATATATTTTAAGCTGGAGGTGTCATAGATTAAACTTTTTAGGTTTGAGCATAGTTTAATTTGGTATAGGTGCCTTTATAGGAAGTTTGTCTTAGAACAGTGAAACCTTGCTGAGCAAAATCATTTAATGTATTGACTAATATAAAGGGTATCCTTTATATGTAGATAAACATTTAGATTGTGTATTATATTTTGTTAGGTATAAATGATTGTACTAGTGGTGGAGAACTCAGTGGAAAACTAGATGAAGAATACTGATGAAGGATATTTTTAACATCTCTTTTTTTAAATTTTATTTTTTAAAACTTTATTTATTTGTGTTAGGCCAACTCAGCCTGCCCTGTGGATGGGGCTGGCCCAGCATGTGGTGCCAGGGATTGAACTGTGGTCCCTGCAGTTGCCTGAACTTTCCTAAACAGGCAGGTGCTTTAAACTGCTGAGCCATCTTGCAGCCCTGTCTTTTCTTTTTTTCAGTGAAGGGCTAATTCATGGTAGGCAATTGTTCCCCTTAACTAAATTGGTAGTTCTGAGTTTAATAAGATTTTGTAAATTGTTTAAAATTTTATTTTTATAGTATCTTTTAGACTTAACATGTACATTGTTACATTTTAAAACATGTTGTAGAGAGGACAGAAAGAGAAAAAGAAAAGGAAAACCCAGGATAGGCAGGAAAACCTCTTGGTTGGAAGAAGGATGCTCTGGGACATACTCTCTTAAATCTGTCTACCCTGGTAATGTTGGCCTTATGAAAGATTTATTTGCTGGCTATGGAATCTTGGCATGAAAAATTTATACAGTAGTATAGGGATTCTTTTTTTTTCTTTAGTGTTTATTAGTACATATTTGCAATATGTAATGATCACATTCCTTGTGTATATACCTCAATGTTTTTGTCCTTTTCCTCTTCTCACTTTCTCCTTTTATGTCTTGGTCCCCATCCTGTTTGCAATATTTATATTTCCCTATTTCCTATTATTTAATTTTGTTCTTTATATTTTGAGTTTCTCATATAAGAGAAACCATGGGATATTTGAGATTATGTGTCCTGATTGATTTCATTCAACATTCAAGATGCACCCATATTCTTAAATCCATATTCCTAGAAATAATTCAGCTTTATCTCTTTTTTTGAGACAAGGTCTTGTCATACAGCTCAGGCTGTCTTTGAACCCATTGTATTGGTTTAGGTGTCTCAAACTCATGGCAGTTGCCCTTCAGCCTCGGAAGATTTAGAACTTCAGACATGTGTCACCATGCCCAGCAAGTTTGTTTTTTTTATGGTGGAGTAATATTCCGTTGTGTACAAATACCATATTTTCTTTATCCATCCATTTATGGGCATGTAGGCTGCCTCTGAGTTTTAGCTATTATGAATTGAGCTATTTTGAATGGGTGTACATGTATCACTGTAATGTGATATTTTTATAACTTTTTGGGGAAGATACCTCAAGATTTAGCTGTTACAAATTGTGCTGCTATAAATATGGGTGTACATATATTATTGTGGTATAACTTTAATTCTTCTGGGAAGATATCCAGAAGAGTACTGTCTTGTTTGAATAGGACCTCAGATCCTAATTTTTAAAAATTTGTTTATTTATTTATTTTTCTTGTTTCAGAACTTTTGTTTATTTATTTATTTTTATGGCCGGCTCAGCCTGCCCTGAGGGCAGGGCTGGCACAGCATGTGGTGCCGGGGATCGAACCGTGGTCCCTGAAGCCGCCCAAGTTTTCCCAAGCAGGTGCTTTAGACCACTGAGCCATCCTGCCAGGCCCATCAAATCCTAATTTTTGAAGGAATCACTATGCTTATTACCATCATGCTTGTACCAGTCTACAGTCTACACTCCCGCTAACAGTAGAGAAGGGTTCCTTTTCCCAAGCCCCTCTAGCATTTATTACTGGTTACTTATATATACTAGTTACAGCCATTCTTTCTGGAGTGAGTCCCTCAGTGTTTTAATTTGTGTCTCTTGAATGACTGATGGTTAACATGTTTTCATGTGTTTGTTTGCCATTTGTATTTCTTTATCTGAGAAGTATGCATTCATCTCAGATGCCCATTTTTGTTTTGAATCTTTGAATCCTGATTTTTTTTTCAGTTCTTCATATATGTACCCAGTCTCAATTGGCATCTCAATGTGCCCTGGGGGCGGGGCTGGCACAGCACAGCAGGCCAGGCAAGGCAGGCCCAGGGATTAAACCCCCAGTCTTTTTTTTTTTTTTTTTTTAAGATTTTTTTATTTATTTCTCTTAAACCTCATTTATTTGTTTGTGTTATGGCTGGCTCAGCCCACCCTGAGGTGGGGGTGCACAGAATGTGGTGACAGGGATCCAGGAACGGTCGCAGTGTTTTCCTTAACTTTCCTCCTCAGGTGCTTTAGATCACTGAGCCATCTTGCTGGCCCACCCCCACCTTTTAATCTGTTGAGCTACTTGGCTGGCCCTCAGAGTCAGGGATTGTGATGCCTCCTGACTTGTGTTTTGTTGCCCACAGTTGCTTTCACTATTCTAGGTCTGTTCTGGTTCCAAATGAATTTTAGGAGTGCTTTTTCTAGTTCTGTGAGGTATATAAGTGGTATTTTGATTGGGATTGCATTAAATTTGTGCAACAGTTTTGGGGGTATGCCATTTTCATGAGGTTGGTTTTTCCTATTTATGAGCACGGAATATCTTTCCACTTGATCTTTTTTTAGAGTACTGTAATTTTTAATGTATGGATCTTT
The DNA here is from genome assembly GCA_004027025.1 of Myocastor coypus. Taxonomy (NCBI): domain Eukaryota; kingdom Metazoa; phylum Chordata; class Mammalia; order Rodentia; family Myocastoridae; genus Myocastor; species Myocastor coypus. Next base: position 36,595 of record PVJA010011952.1, read on the forward strand.
TATTTTCTTCATTAGATTAATTTCTGACTATTTCATTTTTTGATGCTATTGTGAAGAGTGTGGTTTCCCTAATTTTTTTCTCTGAGTTTGTTGCTTGTGTAGGGAAACATGACTGGTTTTTGAGAATTGACTGTGTATTTACTTACACTGCTAAATTTGGTTATTAAATCTAGAAGTCTTTTGGTTAATCGTTTGGGGTCTTCTATCTAAAGTGTGTCATCTGCAAAGAATGATAATTCCACTTAATTCTATATTCCATTTGTTTATTTTGGCTTATGTTTACAGAACTATAACATAACTATATTGAATAGGAATCATGATAGTAGATATCCCTCTGTTCCTCATTTTAGAAAGTTTTTAACTATTGATCATGTAGTATAATTTTTACTGTTGATTTGTCATAGATAGCTTTTATCAGATTAGGGTAAAGACCATCTCTACCAATTTTCTGTAGAGTTTTATCATGAACAGTGTTGAACTTTGTCAAAAGCTTTTTCTGCATCTATTGAGATGATCATATAATTCCAGTCTTTGGCTCTGTTAATGTGTATTACATTTATTTATTTGTGTATGTTGAACCATCCCCACATTTCTCAGAAAGGTTGGATGAGAAAGCCTAGGGGTATTGATGTAAACCTAAAGGGGAAGACAGTGTTTACTCACATGCAGGTATCCTAAAATCAAGTGAAGTACTGGACAAAAGGGAGGAAGAGAATGAGTGGTAGTAAACCAAAAGAAAAGTTAGAGATACAAGTTTTCAAAGAAAAGAAGGAAAAAAAAAAACCCCAGGAAATAAAAAAAAACCACGCATAGAAAAAAAACAAATACATAGAAAGAAAAGCAAAAACAGGACAGAATACAACAGAGAAAATAAAAAACCACATCAGAAATGGGGTGGGGACAGCTCTACCTGCCTGCTTCTATTCTGCCTCTTTGTGCCCAAGTAGTATGCTGGTTGCTGGTTCACCTGATTGTTGACTGTTATTGTTACTGTTTTGGACTTTTCCAGGTAGCTAGTCCCACTTTTTCATTGTGTTCCCCCCAACTGGGGCCCTACTGTGTCACCATCAGTCTTAACTCTCCACCCTTGGGCCCTCTGGATGTAAGGATTCACTTGTAGTCTCTCTGGTCCTCTGGGTGGAGGGAGGGGTCACCAGCAATATCCATGGCCCTGCCTGGGCTCTCTGGATGAAGGTAGTGGTCACCAGTTTTCTTGTGGGCCTACCTGTGATCTAGTCACTTTTTAAGTAAAACTCACACTATTTTTGTAGTTTTCCATAGCCATGGGTTTTTCTTTGGTATAACACTACTAATCAGCTGTGTTATTTTTCCTTGGAGCTGTTGATTCTAGGGCTTACTTTCTCTCCAGGACAGTGATCTTATCAGCAATCATGTTGATCTGTTGTTTGTTGAAGACTTTGCTGACCCTTGCAGAGAGAAAACAAAATGGAGTAGTCTTAGAGTTGATGTAGGCCACAGCCACACATGGAATAATACATGGGGGTAGAGTTGGCTGGGGCAAATGATTCAGAGAGATGGCAGTTCTTAAGTAAATCCCATTTCATACATTTTCTCACAGTAATATAATTGAGAACTTTGTTTTTCTGTTCCTTTTGGAAGGTAAAAACCAATTAGCTTTTGCTTTTGATATGTTTGTGAAAAAGTTTTAATTAGTTTACATAGCCATTACTTATTCACCTCCCTCCCCACCACTGTTCCTGAGTTGGGAACAATGTGGTATTCATACATGAGACTTGATATATTTCATTTAGTTTCAAGGTGCCTCCATTGAGTTAGAAATGTCTCAAGTGTATCCTTCATGACTGAATATCTTATTGTGTTAAAACTGGTGGTAGTACTATTAAAGAAATGTACTTTTTCACCTAGGAATATAAGGAAGGTAATGTTCACCATGAGTCTTTGAAACTTGGAAGAAATAGTACCAGTGAAAATGCAGGTGGCCTAAGCAAAGGTAAGCTTTAATTTTAAATATGACTTGATACTTGTATTATATATTCTAGACTACTCATATAGTCCCAGTTCTGGGTGTAATATAAAAAATTTAGGTTTTCTTTCTAAATATCCATATGAGAAGTGGTAGTCAGCAAGAGTTTCATCAAGGAAGTTATTAAGTCAGATGATAGTATATTAGCCAGAAAACCTGGGAAAGAGCACTTTTGGTTGAGAAAACAATTCGTTGCAAGGACATGGCAGAAGTAAAATTAGAGAGGATGTTTTGTTTGTAGACTTTAGTGTATTTTATTGTATTTATAGTGCAGCATGTATGTGTGGATAATAGCAGATAAAGCTAGAAAGATAGGTTTGAGCCAAATTCTGAAGTCAATGGAGAAATGAAAAGGGATCTATGATTTTAGTAGTTTAATGATATCAATATTATTTTCTGAAAGTTGTTTAAAGCAGAGCCAGGGTCAGCCAAATAGCTCAGTGCATTAAAGCGCCTGCAGGCAAGCCCAGGGGCTGGGGGTTCGAGCCCTGGGCCTGCTTTGCTGGCCTGGACCCTGGGATGTGCTCAGGCAGCAATTGAGACTGGGTGTTCTCCCATAATCCCAGCTCTTGGGAGGCTATAAATAGGCAGATCACTGTGAGTCCGATCGCTGTGAGTCCGATCTAGTAGTGAGACCCAGAACACCCTATAGACCCTTCCCTAAAATGCAAGAAAAAAAAGAAAAGTAAAAAGAGCCAGACAGAAAGCATTTCAGGTAAGAATAGTAGGTGAAGAATTGAATTACTGTTACAAGTTTATTTTTATGTGAAAGAAATCTATGGATTGGAAGACATTTTTGGATGCACTGGAGATAATCATTAGTAGACCTGCAGGGTGAAATGGAAATGGCTGAGTGGCTTAAAATTAGCGAGAAAAGGAACTAAGGTTGTGGGAATCTATAGACAAATAAGAGTATAAAAGTAGGAAAAATTGGAAATTTGTAGAAAACAGACATTTGATTTTCTTTATAAAGCGAATAAGGTCATGTGGGAGTAGTTTGAACCTAAGCAGAAGATCCAATATATAGATTATTCTAAAGAATGGATAGGTGAGTTAGATCTGTTTCCTCTACCTTCTCTTAGCTGTCCTGTTATAGAGGGAAAGTCAGCCAGTAGAAGGATTATCTGGCTTCCGAATGACAGTTGTAGAAAGCTGAAGGTACTTTGTAACGGGCTAATATTAGTTTAGGAAAAATGTGTTTCACTGAGGGAATACTGGACTTGAAGTAAGTAAGGATGGTAAGAAAACTAAAGTTAATTAGAGTAAGAGGGATATTAATAGCTTAAGACAGCCAGTTATCTGTGAATTTCTTTTTCTTAGAAGGATCTGGATGTAATGAAGAACCCAGTATTTCACATACAAAGACAAATGAGTGTTCCATATTTAAATTGTCTAGTTCTCAGCCCAAAAGGTAAACTTTTATGATGATTTTAATTATATGAAATGTTTACTTAACTTCTGTTTTTATATATGTCTGTATATGTATGTGAGATGTTTATTATATCTCAATTACATAGTTACATTAAATATATATTTTTTTTGAATTTATTTGGTACAGAGTCTCACTGTACAGCTTGGACTTTTGATCCTCCTGTTTTCAGCCTCCCAAGTCCTGGAATTACAGCCATGTGCCACCATGCCTGGTCTCAGATGGCTGGTTCAGCGCGCCTGGGGGCAGGGCCAGTGTTGCATGTGGTGTGAGGGATTGAACCCCAGCCCCTGTGCTTGCCAAGCAGGTGCTTAGTCTGCTGAGCTACTTCACCAGCCCTCATTGCATACATTTTGAAAGTTCTTTTATGTTGTCTTGAGAGGGTTTCATTTTGCAGTTGAGGCTCACCTCAAACTTGTAGTAATCCTCCTGTTAGCATCCTAAAAGGTGGGATTTGAGGTGTGTGCCACCATGCCCAGACATTTGAAATTGCTATGATCACTCTGATTTAGGCAAATAGTTTTTTCATTCTATAAGAAAAGTATACTAATATGTAATATAAGTGAATTGTTAATTTTTAATAGTCACTTTTTTTCTACCATCTTTTCCTTGCTTTCACATAGGAACTAAGATCCTGGGTTTGTTTTTATTGAAACTTTAGCATAATTGTCTTTGCAGATTTTAGAGGATGAAAACTGAATAAAGCTTGGCCAAGATATTCTTTGCTCATTTCAGTTCTTTTTTACTTAGTTATGGGAATAGATATGATAAAGTCATTGGGCAAAGTATTACACTAATATAGACTAGAACTGTGCAGTGCAAATTTGAACAAAACATGTTGTTTCTGATCCTACTTTAAATCTTTTAACTTTGTACTGGGCTTTTGTTTTACTGTGTACTCTACCTTCAGTATCTGTAAAGATGTGCCCTGCTGTCTGTCTTACCTTCATTTTTGTGGCCAGTCAGTTATATCTTTAATGCTGTCTGAGCTAAGCCCTGAACCAGGGTCCATGTCCATAGCCTTTGTTTCACTTACACCTCAGATCTGTGGGTGTGAGTCAGCCATATAGTTATTAGTACAAGCACTGTTATGTAGACTAGATCAGATGAAAGAATATGGAAATGAAATGTAGAGCAAATAATAACCAGCATAGGTCTTATAGCTAATACAGGTAGTCTTACTGTGCAACAGGTGTTAAGAACACTAAAATTTTGACCTGTTTTATGTTGATTTTATTAATTTAATTTAATTTTTTTTGCGGGACCGGGGTTCAAACTCACGACCTTACACTTTCCAGGCAGGCACTTGTGCCACAGAGCTATCTCCCCAGACCCTGTTGATTTTATTTTTAACTCCTGTTTTCAGAGTGAATAAGCTAAGGTATAGAAAATAACATGTTAGGAGATTTACCTAAAATCACAGTACCCTGAGAAGTTTAGGCAGGAGAATTGCAAATTTAATTCAGTGCATCCTGGGCAAACTAGTGACTTAGTAAGACCCTGTCTCAAAGTAAAAAGAAGAAAAATTAAAGAGGGCTGGGAATGGGAGGACTTTGTTTTTAGTCTTTAGTCTTTAAAAAAGAAGTCATATGGAAAATTTGTGGCAGGTCTTGGGCCAGATCTCAAGATAAGAGTAAACAAATGTAGCCACATACTTCCCTAAGGATGGGCATTAGGATTGATATGCTGGATAAGTGTCAGTCATCTTGAAAGAGCCTGAAAGAGTCACTAGTGCAAACCCAACAGGAAGAGACCTTCCCGCTTGCTAAATGACTTGCTTCCCCATTTGATACTGGATTTAATGAATTTTACCTGAGTAGTGGTTCTTGTAATCTCATTGGTTGACCATAGTTTTGACCTCATGCTCACCTAAGTGAGTTCCCATGTCTTCTCTACCACCTTAAACCTGCCTTGCCACATGGTTTTCCTCTGTAGAAATCCCTAGAAGAGACGGCTTCCTGGGGACCACTCACTCGGGACCCCCCACTCGGGATCCCCCTCCTGTCCCTTTCTCAAACAGGCCCTTTCTTTCCCCTAATAAATATGTTCTGCTCATAAAAAGAAAAGAAAAGAAAAGAAAATCTGTGGCAGTAGTTTTTAACTGCAGGATTTGGTATTCTTATAAACCATAGTTTTTCTACACAAGATGTATATTATTTTTCATTTTGAAAGAATCATAGTTTTGCCATTTGTCATTTCAGTTTTTTTTTTTTTTTTTTGTCCTTTTGAGACAGGGTCTTGTTATGCAGTTCAGGCTGGCCTTGAGCTCACTTTGGTAGCCCAGGCTGGTCTCGAACTTGCACCGATCCTCCTGCCTCAGCCTCCTGAGTGTTGGGATTACAGGCGAGTGCCACCATACCCAGCTTAAAATTACTAAATATTTAACCTACTATAATGACTATGTTTAAAATAATCTAACTTTTCAAATACAATATATTCCTGCAGTTTGTAAATAAATGTATTTGTTATGAATACCAAATGCTCCTAGGACATTTGACTTTTAACTTAACAAGTAAAATCTTTCTCTTGAAATTTTTTAAGGCAAGGCAAAAATAGTTGCATACCTGAGTTAGTTCCCAGTTAAAAAAAATTCCCCGCAGAAAAGTCGCATTGCATTTATGAACAATATTCTTACTGTGTTTTGAGTTTATAAATCTTTTATATGCTTAATTTTAGAAGAAAAATTATTGCCCAGTACACTGAAAGCAGTGATTCAGAGGAAATTGAAACCAGTGAATTGCCACAGAAGATAAAAGGTAGTATATAGTGGATTTCTTTTGATAATTGTGTTCTAAATTTTAACCATGCACCCATTTTCATGTGAATTTTGGTTAAATTTTTAGGAAAACTGCAAAATGTGCAGTCAGATAATAAAAGGCTAAAAGGTATGTGTTTCTTCTGAATACTCATAACCTACAGTTAAATCATTGAAATAAAATCCTACTCATTTGCATTTCTATAGCATAGAAAGTTTTATTAATAGGTTTTCAGTTTAGCTGCTGTTTATATTTGAACTCTTTGTTACCTGACCATATATGTTAAATGAATTAGATGAAGCCAATTTGGTGCATAGTTTAAAAACAATAATTTTCTGTTGCTTATAAAATTTATATTTTTATGTATAAATTATAATTAACAAAATTAGATTGAAAGTGTCTTCTTGGAAATAGTTGCATCATTAGTGTCTTTACTTTTTTCCTTTATCTTAAAAGCATGTTTATTTTCCCTTGAGAGTATAATATGTTTGGAAAATAACTAATCACCTCTGGACTGAACTGAACTGAAAAATTGCAGCCTCAGACATGTATTTCCTTGACAGAATTCTTCTACCTGAGAGCTGAATCACTTTGCTTATGCTTGCTGTTGCTTTCCCATTACTCCTTAAGAAGGCAGTAGTCTTACTATTATTCGTTTCTCTGGAGAGATGCTTAGTGCTAGAAGGAGCAGTTTTGGTTACCTTATAGTATTATTATTTAGTAATATAAGCTCTCAAGATAACAGTATAAAAGTGGTGTTCTGTTTCCTGCCTTCAGGAAGTACCTGTCCCTAAAGCACAGGAAAGAATTTTAGAATTTCTTAATAATTCCTTGGGTCGTTTTCTCCTAGTAGGATCATCTAAAATTAAAGAAGATGCAGCATTTGGACTTGCTTCCCCTTCTCCTACTACAAAAAAGAAAATGTTGAAAAAGGGTCAGTAAATCTGCTACATTTTTAGCTTTTTTGTTTTTTAGAGAAGAATTTTAGAAGTTGTAAAGAGGTTGTAAGATTATATTAAATGTTTAGGAAATACAGAAAAGGAAAAATCTTATGTCTTTTTAAAAAATATTTTTTTATTTATATTATGGCTGGCTCAGCCTGCCCTGGGGGTGGGGCTGGTACAACATGTGATGCCAGGGATCAGATCTTTGTCTGTGCAGTTGTTTAATCTTGCATAAGCAGGCACTTTAGACCACTGAGCTATCTTACCAGCCCCCCAAAAGCTATGTCTTCATGCAGTTTTCTTCTGGTGTGTTTTCCTATTATATTTGTTTTATAAGATCAAAGTATAATGCTGGTATCATTTTTCCTGAATAATAGAGTGAAGGCACAAAATAATTTATGGTTGCTTTAAAGGTCAATTTAATTTGTATCAAATTCTAATAAGGCTTTAATTTTGGGAGGGAATAGAATTGGCTTTTCACATAAGAATGGTAGTAATTTTAAGTAAGTTTGTACTTTGTAGTTCATAAGGAAAAGACCAAAGTAGGTCTACAGACATCTGGGGCAAATTATATCTCTATACTTTGGTTTCTCCTTTACATGTTGGAGATACAGCTTTTCATGAGGTTTATGATCTGGTGATGAGGGAAAAAGTAAATGCATAATTTTCAATGATAAGTGATATAATGAAAAGAAATGGAGTAAAAAGATACACTTGAAAGGACTCTTGATTCTAAGTTTAGAAATTTAAACAAGTGTCAAACTTCAGTTGGGTTGGAATTAAGTTCATCTATAAAAGCCCTTTTCTATTAGGAGACAGATGGCAGTGTTACAATTGAGAAAATTAGCTTTAGCTGTGTTAGGACTAAAAGAAACATATCTGGAAGAGAAGCATTGTAGAAATCAAATTGTAGAGACCGAAGTCATTGTCATGCCTGGGCCTGTGGTAAATACTGATTTAGTTGGACAAAAAAGTCATTAGGGATAGATTAAATCCTACATTTAAAATTTCCATGCCTCAAAAGGCACTATAAACAAAATGGAAGCTCACAGGCTGAAAAAGATATGTGTGACAATTATAACTGACAAAAGATTAGAATCTAGATGGTATAAGAATTTTCAAATCAATTTCTGTTAAGATAGTGTAATAGAATTAAAGGATATAGACATGCAGTCCATATAAAGAAAGTCCAAACAATGAACAAGAAAAGATGTGCAAATGTAATTATTGGGAAAATGAAATTACAGGCAAAATACCAAGCCATCTCATTTTTTGAGCATTTAAAAATCTTACCCCAAGTAGGACAGGTTAGTAGCAGAAAGAACTCTTCATGTACTAGGGAGGAAATTGCCAATTATGATGGAGAACAAGTAGGCAAAGTACCATATAGTGGAGCTGAAGGTAAAGTAAACCACTTAGAATTTATACATATGTACAAAAATACACAAAAATGCTTTTCGTTACATCATTGATTTATTTTTTTTTTAAATTTATTTATTTTTTTTTGTCTTTTTGAGACAGGGTCTCGCTATGCAGTTGAGGCTGGTCCTGAGCTCACTTTTGTAGCCCAGGCTGGTCTCGAACTCGCACCAATCCTCCTGCCTCAGCCTCCCGAGTGCTGGGATTACAGGCGTGAGCCACTACATCATTGATTTAGCAAAATACTTGAAATAATATAATTTTTTAACAAGGGAGTAGAAAATATTCTCATACAATATGATGCATGCATCAGTAAAAATGAATATATTACAGCTACAAATACTTAAAAGTATAAAAATCTCAAAAAAATGGTATTGAGAGCAGTAACATGAATATGTATAGTTTAAAGATTTTAATGTGAGAATAGTTTGGGTGTAATAGATTTGTATATGTATGAAAACATGGAGAGGATGATTACCAATTGTCAGGATATTCTTTGTTTTAAAGAGAATATTAAGGAAATATAAGAAAATGTTTATGTACATGGCTACTACATTGATAGGGTTCTCTATTTTTTTGTTTGATGTGTTTTATTATAAATTAAGGGTTTGTGTTTTATGATAAAAGATGTATTTCCAGAAAAATTTTAGTCCATTGTTCGTTGAGTTTTCCTTACCACTGATTTCTCCATGTCTTCTGCCGTGGGCTGAGGAAGAAAATAATACTAGCTCTAAATATTGTAGGTTATAGAAAAAACACATAAGATACTAGGAAGGGAATATATATTGCTTCAAGTTACATTTACCTTCTAATTATGCTGAACTCCTCAAAAGATAGAAATATTTTTATTTTATAAATTTTTTACCCAGCCAAAATAAAAAATTTATGGAATTAGTTCGATCATACTCACTTTGGGGAAATAAAATCTTCCATTATTTATGGGGCTTTAAAGCACCTTATAGGGCTGAGGAGATAGCCCAGTGGCTTAAGTACCTGCCCGGCAAGCATAAGGTCCTGAATTTGATCCCTGGTATCAAAAAATAAAAATAAATGACCTTATATTAGGGATTTTTTTTTTTTTTTTTTCTTTTTTTCTGCGGGACTGGAGTTTATACTCACAACCTTGCACTTGCCAGGCAGGCACTTGTGCCATGGAGCTATCTCCCCAGCCCCAAACTTTTTTTTTAAAGATACATTTTAGTACAGGGTCTATAAGGTCTCACTATGTAGATTGGACTCATAGTCATTCTATCTTCAGACTCCCAAGTGTGAGGATTACAGTTGCACACTGTCAGTCCCAGTCTCAGTCCCTGTCTCCAGTGTGCTCAGGGGGCACATCTGGGATTGAACCCTGGCTACTTTTCTCTGCTTAACCAGGCGCTTTAGTCTGCTGAGCTGTCTGGCTGGCCTATTATGGAACTTTTGATGGTTTCATTTTGATGTGTTATAGCCAAATCTGAGGAAGCTGTCTGTGTAGTAAGTAAACTATTAAATTGATGGGGCTGGGGAGATAGCTCAGAGGGATAAGCACCTACATGGCTAAAGCAAGATCTGGCCCCACATGCCATGCATGCCCAATACTGGGTGTGGTGGTACACACCTGTAATTCCAGCACTTGGGAGGTTGAGACAGGAGGATCACTGAGTTCTAGACTGGCCTGGGTGCTACAAAGTGAGCACAAGGTTGGTCTGAACTGCATAGTGAGACCCTGTCTCAAGAACAAATAAAACAAAAAATAAGCTATTAAGTTGAGAGGAAAATAGCATAAGCCATATGTCCCAATTTATAATTATCTGTCTCCACTGCTAGAGTTAGTCTCCATACTAAGCAATTAAACATTTTATTAGAAATATATGTGATACCCAGTTTCAACAAACTAAAAGAAAACATGTTTAGGTGATGAAAATAACTGATAAGGGTCCATCATAGCTAGTTGTTGAAGGACTTATGGACCTAATTCACTGTTTCACTTTCTCATTATATGGATGAAATATACAACCCCCCCACCCCCCCCAAGTTAGAGAAGGAGAGGTCTGTTGTAGTTCACAGTTTCTAAAGGTTTTGCTCATAAGTTAGTTGGGTCTAAGGCAGATGGTATGATGTAGGAGAAACAGTCCATGACATTGCAGGCAGTAAGTAGCTAGCACCTTCTCATCCACACCCAGATCTAAGATAAACCAATCAGTAGACTACTCCAGTATTGCACACTCATGATCCATTCACTCCCCAAAGCCCCACCTTTGGGCTCATGAGACTTTGGGAGACACCTGGATCTGGAATAAGCTGTAGTACTCACTTTCCTTCTCTATTTGCTTGCCTGTTTTATTCACTTCACTTATGGTTCTAGTTAGTTATCACTTCAGAAGGCAGCAATTCCCTTACCTTTTCTCAAATCTACTCCTATAATCCATAGTTTCTGTACTCATACCACACTTAATTCTAATAACTATTTGACATTACTATGCATGTATGTATGTATGCATGTATTTGTGGCCTTCTGTTAGTATGAAAGTCATCTAAATCATTTCAGCCATTTCCTATTGGTCACAGAGAACAACTCTGGTAAGTATAGGAGGTAATTATAGGAGGTGATTGTACAATTTATGCATAGCAGGGTGGAGATCACTGGTGGCCATTTGGGGGTCTACCATATTAAGTATAGTATTAAACAAATTAGAAAACAGGATAAAATAATGTTTCTCTTTGTGAATGACTGTGTATCAGTAGATATTTCAGACTTCTTCCTCAGTTCCCTTCCCAGAGAAAGTCCTTTGGCTCTCTTGATGAATAATTGCTATCTGAATTTTTAGTTTTTAAAGTTACAAGGCAAAAATGCAGTCCATGTTATTTTACTTGAAACAAATTCATTTTCTTTACAATTTTTCCTATTTTTTATTTTCATCTGGACATGTTATTGTCATTTTCTTATTGAAAAAAATATTTTTGGGGAAAAAAGCTGTTAAAGGCTTTGTCAGTGATACATCCTTTCCTGTTTTATTTTGGTGCTAGAGATTGAACCCTTGGCTTTTACATTAAATTGTATATCCTGCTCTGGTTTTTACATTTAAATTATTTTCTTTTTTGTGGGACAGGATCTCAGTGAAGTTGCCTATTTGGGTTTGAACGTATGATCCTTTTGCCAGTCTCTCAAGAGTTTTAACAAATTGCCATCTCAGGTGTGCGCCACCATGCCTGGCTAATAATGATTGGTTTGTCTCCCTCCCCCCACTCATTCATGCTCCTTCTTTCCTTCTTTTTTCTTCCTACCTTCTATTCTCTCCCTTTCTTTCCTTCTTTGCTATTTGTTTCTATCCTTTCTCAACCGTCTCCTGTCTCCCACTTTCTCTCTTTCCTTTCATTTCTTCTCTCCTTTTTACTACTCTTTCTCTAGGTTTATGCTACTAAGGACTGAACCCAGGCCTTCAAACTTAGCTACCTTCCAAGATGTTACTTAAAATTTTAATTTTGAAACAGTGTCTTTCTGAGCTACCAGGCTGGGGTTGAACATGGGTTTCTCCTGTGTTAGTTCACTGAGTGGTGAGTTTACAGGCATGCACCACACCTGACTAATGGTTTGTTCTTTTAGGAGCGTCTACAGTGGACAATTCAAAGAAAATTAATGTTGAAGATAGACCAAGAACAACACTGATCATTTGTCCACTTTCTGTGTTAAGCAACTGGATTGTAAGTCTTGAAAGCTCTTATTTTAAAAACACATGTAATCTTTGTCTTATAAGGTAACACATTGTTAGAAATACTCTTGGCTATTTTACACTTTTTAGGTAAACTGGTTATATTTGCTGAAGTGAGTAACTTTTAAGATTTGTAATAGAGGAAAGAAAAATCAACCCTAATATAAGATTTGGTTTATATTTTTATAGTTGCCCCTTTTATTCTCCTTAAGAGGGAATGATAATTTGCTTAGTTTGTCCTTTATCTTTTTATGGATTTTTCTCACTTAATCCTTAGATCTGTTGTTTTCATTGTCAGAATTAAAGTGAACTTGACTAATCCAGTAAATAAAAATTAAAGCTTAAGTGCAGTCTCCAGCTTTTCAGAATTTTCACAATTAGGTACATCTGTGGTTTTAAAATTTTTATTTTGTGTTAAGGTCTTGTTAAATCTCTAAACTTACCCACGTTAGGCTTGGATTTGAAATCTCTTGTGTCAGCTCCCCAGAGTGCTTGGATTACTTGTAGGTACTTCACTTAGCTCTATCCCCAGTATTTTGAGGATTAATTTTTCTTATGAGACAAGAGTCTCACTAAGTCACTAGAGTACCCAGGGAAGTCTTGAATGTGCCATCTTCCTGCCTTAGCCTTCCAGAGTGCTGACATTATGGGCATGTTTGGGCTTGTGTGATTTGCACTGGAAAAGATTACTAGTGGTCATGTGTCAAGTTCAGTGGGCCTTTATAATTTTAATTTGCCTTTCTCTCTTGACTTTGTTTCTTATATATTAATGTATTCATTTTACATAGTATATGACATCTTTTCATTTTAAGTTTTTGGCTTATTTTATAAAAAGAAAGCTGATTGTTTCTTCTTCTGATTAGTATGTTTTCCTCATAGAACCAAAAGAATTTTTAGTGGTTTATTTTTTTACTCTAACATAAACTATGTATACTTTTCTTTTTCCCCCTTGTAGTTTGTATTGGGAAAGGGCACATATGCGTAATGCAGTGGCAGTTTCAGAGTATTAATGGAAGCATAAATCATGTATGTAACTGGTTCTTTGAAGGCTTGGTGTATGGAGAAGTATTTTAAAATTAATGGTAAAATTTTTATATTCAGAAAACCAAAGTTTGAGAAACATAAACATAGAAAGGTAATGGTAATTCTTGGCAACTGAGATTATGTAAAAATCGAAAGAAATGAGGAATGTTTGGGTATATATGGTTTAATGGTAAAGAAACACTTTTTTTTTTTTTTTTTTTGGTAAATAAACACTTTTATATTTGGTCATCAGATAAGAAACCAAACAAAACATAAAACCAAAGAAGTTAAGACCCAGTTGTCTGGCCTTTCACCACTTCTCCCTCTACCAATCCCATTTCTAGATACTTAGGCAAATTACTTAACCTATTTACAGCACCAGGGATGGAATTCTGGACCTTGCACTTGCCAGAGAGTGGTTATGCAGCTGAGCTATATACCCAACTTAACTTGTTCTGTAAAGTAACTATTTTCTGTTGAGGTGTTTTACCTACTTTGTATTCAGTGGATTCTTTTTGTTAAACATTTACATCTTTGATCCATTTTGATTTTAATTTAGTGTATGTTGAAAGATGGGGTTTACTTTGAATCTTTGGCATGTGGATAACATTTTCTCCCAATTTATTAGAGGCTATCTTTCCTTTGGTATTTTTTGTTTTACTAAAAATAGGGTGTCTGAATGTGCCTCTTCCTCCTCTTCCCTCTCCTCCTTCTTCCTCTTTTTCCTCTTCCTCCTCTGCTTCCTCTGCCTCCTCTGCCTCTATCATTATCATTTGGTACAGGGTCTCAGCATGCAGCTTGGATTTACAGTGATCTGCATGTTTTCAGCCTCCCCAGTGCTGAGATTACAGATGTCTGCCACTGTGTCTGGCATCTTCTATTCTGTCTCATCAATTCGCAAGACTTTATTTTTTTTCTTTTTGCCAATACCATGCTGTTAAAGTCTGGGGTTTTGATTCTCACTGCCTTGCTCTTGTTGTCCAGAATTGCTTTTGTTTTTCTATGTAAAGGATCATGACCTCTACAGATAATAATTTAATTTTTTTTCTGATGCATATCCCTTTTCTTTCTTTTGTCTAACTGCTCTGCCTAATATTTTGAGAAGTGTATTGAACAGGAGTGGTGATAGGAGACATCATTGTCTTGTTCCTGATTTTAGAGGGAAATCTTGTAGCTTCTCTCCATTTAGTATGATGTTAGCTGATGGACTTTCATAGATGATATTCATCAGATTGAGATAAGGTCCAGTTGTGCCTGTTCTTTTTCAGGAATTTTATCCTGAATAGTTGTTGGTTGTTTTTTATTTAATGGCTGGCTCAGCCTGCCCTAGAGGTGGGCTAGTGCAGCATGTGGTGCCAGGGATAGAACTGTGGTCCTTGCAGTTATCTAAGCTTGCCTAAGCAGTGTTTTAGACTGCTGAGCCATCTTGCCCACCCAAGATGTTGGGATTTTGTCAACTGTTTTTCTCTGTATTGACTGAGGTGATCATGTGATTTTGTTGTTGTTCTTGCTTCTCTTTAACGTTGTTTATTATATGTATTGCTTTGTATATGTTGGGACATCATTTCATCCCTGGAATGCATCCAGCTTGGTCTTTTTTGTGTGTGTGTGAAACTGGAGATTGAACTTAGGACCTCGTATTTGGCACTTGTGCCCCAGCTTGGATTCTTTTTTTTTTTTTCCCCTGTACTTAGGACAGGGTCTACAGCAGTGGTTCTCAATCTTTCTAATGCCATGACCCCGCAATACAGTGCCTCATGTTGCGGTGACCCCAAACCAAAAAATAATTTTGGTGGCTACTTCAAAACTGTAATTTCGCTACAGTTGTGGTTCGAATGGTTTTAGGCAACTCCTGTGTTTTGGTTGTTGGATCCCCGCCAGGGTAGAGACTCATAGGTTGAGAACTGCTGGTCTACAGGGTCTCACTATGTAGACTGTAGACTGGACTTGTAGTAATTCACCTGTTTTCAGCCTCTTAAGCATTGGGGTTAGTTGCAGTCACCTCTCAGCGCGCCCTGTGGGCAGGGCCAGCACACCACACCCAGGATTGAACCCTAGCTGGCTCCATAACTAAAAGTATTCTTGTATCTGGGGGTGGTGGCACACGCCTATAGTCCCAGCACTTGGGAGGCTGAAGCAGGAGGATCAGTGTGAGGTGGAGACCAGCCTGGGCTACAGAAGTGAGCTCAAGGCCAGCCTGAACTACATAGCGAGACCCTGTCTCAAAAAGACAAATAAATAAGTAAATAAATAAACAATAAAAATATTGTTTAGTTTTTTTAGAGAACTTTTTTTTTTTTCTTTTTTTATGGTACTCATCTTTATTATTATTTGTTGGTTTTTGTTCTTTTGGTACTGGGAATTGAACTCAGGACCTTGCACTGTGCCTCTGCACTATATTTCTAGCCCCAGAGAACCAACTGTTGATTTTTTTTTTTTTTTTTTTTTTTAATGTACTTGCTTGTGACAGGGCCTTACTCTGCAGCTTGCACTCATAGTTATCCTCCTCTTCTCAGCCTACTCAGCCCTGGGATTACAGGTGTATGGCACTACTCTCTGGCCCGGCTCAGCCAGTCCTAGGAGTGGGGCTAGTGCAGCATGTGGTGCAGGGGATCAAATTGCAGTCCCTGTGCTTGTCTAAGCAGACACTTTAGTCTGCTGAGCTATCTGGCCAGCCCCTGTATGTGTTTTCTAAAAAAATTAATTTCATTTTTAACCTTTATTACTTGTTCGTGTTAGCTTTGAGTTTGGATTATTCTTGTTTGCTATGATCTTGAAGTGCATTGTTAGGTGATATATTTGAACTTGCTCTGTTTTTCTGATGTGGAAATTTGCTGCTATAAACTTCACTCTTAGGACTGTCTTCATTGTTTTCCGTATGTACCAGTATGTTACATTATCAATATTGTTTCATGGTAGAACTGTGTAGTAACTTTTAAATTTCATCTGTGAGCCACTGACCATTCATGAGGGTTTTATTTATTTTTCTTGTTTTACATAGTTTTTGTGGTATCTTTTGCCATTGATTTCTAGTTTTATTGTACTATGCTCTGATAACATACATAGGATAGTTTTTATTCTTTGCATTTATTTATTCATTTATGGGCTCGTTTGTGGTCGGTTTTGGACAAAGTCCTATGGGTTGCTGAGAAGAATATGTATTCTTGACTTGGTAGCTATTCATCAAGTCTATTTATTTAGAGATTTGGTCCGATCCTGATATTTCTTGGTTGATACTTTTTTTTCTTTTTTGTTTTGTTTGTCTGTACATGTGATGGTG
Organism: Myocastor coypus; assembly: GCA_004027025.1. Taxonomy (NCBI): domain Eukaryota; kingdom Metazoa; phylum Chordata; class Mammalia; order Rodentia; family Myocastoridae; genus Myocastor; species Myocastor coypus. Next base: position 53,143 of record PVJA010011952.1, read on the forward strand.
GGGTATAGAGTTTCATCTGTACAGATGTATTATTGTTTATCTAATCCTGATGTCCATTAATACTTACTTTGTGAAGTTAGATGTGCTAGTATTTGATATATTTGTTATCTCTTCCTGTTGTTACTTAACCAATATAACTAATGTTTTTTTTTTTTTTTTTTTT
>PVJA010011953.1:0-46931 GCA_004027025.1 Myocastor coypus
AAAATAAAATCAGCCAGATACTGCTACTGATTATGTAGGAAAAGAGGGCTTTTAGTGTTATGATAAAACTGAGAATTTTGGTGGTGCAGAGTAAGTTCCTAGCTGCTTTTCTCATTTCCTTAACTTCATGCTAAATCCAGTAATAACACTAATACTTCCTTTGTCTTTCAGGGTTGATTACTCATTGGGTAAGACATGTTTTGTTTATGCACTAATATATGGGCTTCAGGAGCACAGGGACTTCTGTCAGTTGTATCGTAGCTGTCTCCACTGTTTCCATCAGTGGAGTATTGTTTATTGGAGGAATGAGTCTATAAAGAATGTATGTTTGTTTTGTTTTTACAGAAAAAGGTGTTTCCATTTTGCAGTGAAGCACATTTTTGGTAAACTAAAAAGTACTTTCAGATTATATTGTCACTTTACTAAATTCATATATTCTCATTTCTGTAATATGTTGAAGTTCATAAATTTCTCTCTTCATTGAAAGAATTAAAATACTAAATAGGAGTGTTTAATGCCCATATCACAGTTGTTAAGAATTGAGGAACTATTTGGATTCACTTAGGAACTTTAAAGCTTGCTGTGTGGCCTTGTTGTGGCCTTTCTATGTGGTCAAGTTTCATTATCTCTCCTCAAGATTTTCATCTCTAAAGTGATGCTGATTGTGCTGGCCAGAGGAGGTTCATTCATGTGATGTATGCAGGAAGTGCCACCCAACAAACTATGGCTGTTGGAATTGTGCCTCAGTTTGAATCCTGACAGGTCATTTCTTCTCTTATGTGATCTAGGTGCACTATTGATAAAAGCAGGCCAGCGCTTAATCTGTAAGACATATCTGTACAGTTTGGATCGTATATCCATCAAAATGGGCTTTTAAGCAGTAAAGAATGTGGAAAGTATCTAACTCATGTCATCAGTAAAGTTAAACTTTATTTTAATTATATCTTTTTAGTATTCAGTAAAAACACGTTTTTATTGTGTAGGTAAAGTCTGTCTTGCAAGAAACTTTAAATGGAGTCAGGTGTGGCTCACTTGTAGCATGCTTGCCTACCATGTGAGGGGGCCTTATACCAAAAAAGAAAAAAAAAAAAAAAGCAAGGAGATAAACTTGAATTTTAATCTGCACAAAAAAAAAAAAAAAAAGAAAGAGTGTACCCTGCTTAGAGGGGAGGGTAATTCATTATGCAAGGAATGCAGTTTCTTCTCTAATATTTTCTTATGTGAGGCCTTACTAATACCTAGTGTTTCTATTATTGGCGATACTTGCTCTGATGGCCATCACTGAATATATAAGCAGCCTAGTGGCTGGCAATGTTGAATGTAGCCTACGAGCATATAGAAAGTAGAAACCATCTCAGCCCACTGACGACAGATCCACGGTGTCCCATTGGTAAGCAGAGTGTAGAGTGTAGAGTAGCTCCCAGCTATTTGCATATTTTGCCTTGAAGTTTACAGACAAGGTTTTAGAAGGGTTTGAGTTTTGCCTCATTTTGTTTTATGTTTGAGGTAGGTTTATTTATTTATTTATTTATTTTTCTTCCTGCCTTTAGGAGAGATGTGAGTGATGGAAACTTCATAACAAAATATTTGTGTCACCAGTGAACATGAATTTAGCCACTTACTTGATTATTGAAGCTTGTGTTAAAGAGCTGTCACTGCCTATTTACAACCTAATGTCTTTATTACACTCTTCCCAATGGCTTCTCGTAGTGTCTTTCAACTAAAAAATTCATGAGTATTATTGGCTTTCAGTCAGAAAATGGAATATGTCTTTTAGTTACTGTCTAATAGACCACTTAAAGGCCATTATACAAAGTAAATCTAAGAGCAGAGCATATTGAGAAGGAAGGAATTTTTAGCTTAAACATTTGTTTATGCCCTTACTACCCTTTCACAGCCTAAGATCCAGCGTACAGAAGGTAGGTGCTGAATCCATTTTACTTGAAAAGCAGGTGTAATTGCAGGGTATATTGTTTGCTTTAGTCCTGTACTCAACTGTAGACTTGCTAGTGTTTTAGTATTTAAAAAAATCATATCTTGATGAGAGTAGTAATGTCTGCTTTATTGCAGATTTTTTTTTTTTTTTTTTTTTTAAGTCAAACATACAGCATGTCCCTGTGAACTAGTAAAAGGGAACTGAGGGTTTGTTTCCAAAGATGTCTTTTATTCTAGGTTTGTTTAAAGTGAGATCCCTAAAACTTTGCAAGCTAACTGTTGGCACTGTATGAATTAACATGTGAGTTCATGAGTAAATCTGCAGAAACAGACTGTGACATTAGAGGTACAATTTTATTGTACAAAAACCAAGAAGCACCATACTCTTGGAAAAGTGAAGTTAAAAATATTCTTATGATTTAATAAAAAGAGTCGTAATGCTTTGGGGGAGAGAATACCGCTTTACTAGCCAAAATATTTTGAAATATCTTGTTTGACAGTAGAAAGAAGTAGACTTATTTTGTGTGTGCTGATCCCTATATTTGGTAAATCTGCATAATTTGGTTTTATTTGCATGTGGCACTGCTTCTTTGTAGGAATCAAAAACACCCTTGCTTAGTTGATGATTTTATTTACAGAATATTTAACTATTGTCAAAAGTTGGGGTCTTGCCAAAATGTTTGTTTTGGGTAATTTGGACTAGCTAACACTATTTGAAGGGAGATATTTTTCCTCTGTCAACTAGGTGTTTTTATCTGTGTCATGATGCACTTTCAAGGTTGGCCCCTCTGCTTTCTCAGATACCACAGCTAAAAAGCCCATTTGTTACCAAAGTGTTAGGTACTATGTTTCCATCGATTTCTCTGAATCTGGCTGAGAAATTTTACTTTTGTATAACTGAAGGGAATTTTATCACCACCACCCCCAAAAAACAGTGTATTTTGAATCATAAACTGGGAGTAAATGTTTCCTGTGGTAAAGAAGGACTGACTGCAGCTCTGGCTTTTCAGGTGAGCCTCTGAGCAGTGGTGGTTTGATACCACATGGTCCTTTTGTGGCTTAGTCCAGTGAAAATGGAGAAGTATTGATGATTCATCTACACTTACACATCAGTGTTATGTGGCATATTATACAGCTGTTACATATACCATTTGAAAAAAGTTCAGAAAGAATGTGAAAGGCCTTGCAAACTGTGGCAGCCTTTTCTCCAGTCAGGAAGTAAGTAGGTCATTTATTAGGCAGGTCCTTCTCTCAGAGGTAATGATGAAAGGTACTGTTTCATTGACTCTTTATGTTACTTTTACCTTGAGAAATGTCATTGTACATACCATCTCAAAATAAAACTCATTGGGGGCTCACCTTTTAGAATTATTTCCTGTAACTAGCAACACAAATCTTAAGGGCTGATCCTTTTATTGTGTACAGTTCAGCAGTGGCATAATCCTGATGTATCCTTGAACTGCATTTCTTTAGCATATAATCTGAAAGTTTTATAGGCCATGTGTGAAGATAGCCTATACTGATAAAAGATAAAATGTAGATTATTGTTTATGTCAATACTGTGTGATCAGTGGTTTTAATGGTATTGGGCTGGACTGTCTTGCAAACAACAGCTCTGGTATCTTGTAAGTTATAAAAGTTCATTTTTATATTATGTTGAGCTCTGATATTTTATTTTTGCCTTTGTCATTTGCTAAGGATTTGACTGGCATTGTTCACCCCATCCAAAATTTGTTACTTATTTAAAATAAAACTAAACTTGTGGCTGTAGTTTTTACTATCTACTTGATAAAAGATGAGAGGGAGGGTGTACTGTCACAGTGAAAGTAGAGCTATTGTGTGGTTATAGATAACAGGAATGGAAAAATAGAGACATCTTTTCTAAACTGAAACTTCCTCAGTGGCCTAAGCAACTGCCTGGCCAACTCAAGGTCCTAAATTCAATCCCCAGTAGCAAAAAAAAAAAAAAAAAAAAACCTTCCAAGGGAGGGTAGAAATTATTTAGAAGTCTTTCACAATCCTCAACATCTGGTAGAAACTGATTTTCTCTCAATGACTGTAATTACCATCAGATACAGCCTGAGAGTTTTTAGAATCATTTTCAGTTTTTGTAATTTACATGGAACATTTCAGAATTGAGAGTGATATGCTCAAGAATTTTAATTTCATGTGAATGTTGAAAACATACAGAAAAGTTAACGAACTGTTCACATAGGACCAGTTATAAAATGCTTTAGCTTTCAGAGCTGCCCTTCAGTATTTTTGTCTCCTGCTGTTTTGTTAGATAATTAATTGACTTTGAGCTATATAAATGATTAAAACTCATTTCTTCATATGGATTATTTTATCGGCTGTTTTTCTGTGTTTAAGCCTAGAAGTCATTTATTTTTCTGACCTGTCTCTTTTGTTCCTGGCCCAGTACTGGGATGGGAGGGTGAGCTCATCTGGCCCCACTGCACACTACTAGTGAAATGCTGACACTCGATGCTAGCCAAGCCTCCCACGGGGTGTTAAAATATCAGACAGCACCTGGAGGAGAGCGCACAGTCCTGCTTCTGGAGCACCTTGTTCATGAGGCTCACTTTTATTTATTTGGTTCACTCACCGAAGACCAGGTCATAAATCCATGTGTGTGCTCCATGGTACTGGCTGCTATCACCACCTCCCTCACCTTCCTTCATCTTCTCAACCTTAATTTTTTTTTTTTTTTTTTTGTGGTACCAGGGATTGAACTCAGCTCAACCTTAATTCTGTCCTTTTCCTTCTCCTTCTTATCTAAGCTTTGTCTTACTTTTATTTCTCTGGCTGCCTGGTGGCTTGGTGGTGATTCAAATGGGCTCCTCCTGTCTGTTGGCCTGGCCCAGCCTGATGGGTCCTGGCAGGGGGTGTCCCTGTTTCTTGACTTGGCCAAACCCTTGAGACCACTCCTTTCCCGGCCCCTTTTCTTTCAGTGGTGTGAAGGTTGGTTGCCCAAGAAAATTGCTTAGAAAGGAGGACATATGGGGCAAACAGGAAATAAGGAAACAATCATGTTCATCAACAGGAAATTTTTTTGATTTTGAGGAAATGTGGTTGGGTGAGATAGCTCCCACATGCTGCGCCAGCCCCAGCCCGGGGCCTGGTCCCCAGGCGCACCAAACAGAGCGATGGAATTGGCATGGTGGCACACGCTTGTAATCCCAGTGCTTGGAAAGCTGAAAACAGAAGAATCACAGGAGTCCAATCTACATAGTGAGACCCTGTAATCCCTGTACCCTGTAGACCCTGTGCTAAAATACAAAATAATAAAATAAAATGCCATTCTGTCTGAGGGCCCTCTGCATACAGCCTCTGTCCCATCCAACCCAACATTCTTCTTCCTTGCATCTCACAGTCCAGAGGCACACATGTCAGCTCTGTACTACCTGTTTGTACGTATTGAATATTTCCTGTATGCATGCTGGCCTGCTCTGGCACCTGTTTTCTTCTTGAGAGCAGCATTACTGTCCTCACAACGCTGTGCCTCCTGTGCAGTGGCAGCCAGACCGTCTGTGCTGAATGAAAGCTTAGATGTCAGGAACAGAGTCAGCACAGAAATCTGTGTTATCCAGGTCTGTTTTTCCCTTTGTGGCCTGAGCCTGTGTGATAGAGGAGAAATAGCTTATCTAGAGTAGGCATTCTAGAATCCTGTGTGTAAATCCCATTTCTGCCATTTGCTAATATTTTTGATAGCCTGTGTCATAGCGCTAATGTAATGCTGGTCTCCATTTTATAGAAGAAGTCATTAAGGCATGAGGAGTGAGGTAGCTTCTTAAGCTCACACAGCTGATCAAGTAGTAAAGCTTGGATGTAGATACTGTCTCCTGCATTCTCTGTAGTGCTGCCTATCATAGCTTGTCTTCGAACTTGTAATAAATGTCAAGTAAGCCATAACTGTATACAAATTATACTTATTTCTTATCAGGAAAAAGAACTGTGACCACAGGCAGGAACTTTGGACTTGGTTACATTGCTTCCACCAGCAGGAAGCTCAGGCATCTACTCTCAAACACTACCCTCTGTGTGACCTCCTAAACTGAATGTGTAATTGGTGTGGCTTCTCTCAGCTGATACAGTATTTGTTCATTCTGCTCACATGACTAACAACAGTTGGGCATAAGGCTCCCTTGTATCAGAACAGTGGCCAGAAGAAGCAACTGTAGCAAGACTGATACTTAGCGCCCCTGGTCGTGGTATAGGGCACAGCTTGGCCGACACATTGGTATGTGGACTTGACACTGAGATGGGCCTCAGGTGTTGTTCCCCTTAGCCCCTAAATTGGATCTTAGAATGGTGTTTTAAATACCAACTTTGAACTTATAGGACTGCATTTTTCCCTTTGCTAAGCAGTCACTGAAGTAGTTGGAGGAGTGATCCTCCAAGAGCTCCTCAAACCCATTGCTAATCTCCTCAGCTCCTTTGGCATTTTGAATTCTAGGTCTTATTCCGACACAATGAAATCAGTTTTGTTTCTGGTAGTGATAACCTTTGTGTGAACACTGTAAGTTGTTTTATTTTCTTCCTGAAAGGAATTCAGCATGTAGGAGCTATCCTGTCTCCCTCCATTCCCTGAATAAATAGTTCCTCTGATTTGGGAGATATATCTTTTCTTATTACATTATATATGTGTCTTTATCTTCAAAATAGTTACTCAGAGTACAAGTTGTAAGTCAAAAAGATTCTTACAAAATAGAAACAATAAAATAAACCTTTCTTTTCAGTAAACTAAATTAGTATAAATGAAACCAAATTAGCATATATGGAAATAACTTTAAAATAATGGAACCTAACTTGAGAAAGTATTTGAACTTATTTCCTATTTAGCTCTATTTTTTTATTTGTGTTTCTCATATCAGAGAAGTGCATTATTCGAGCTTGTTTGTGTCAATATATCTCACTCAGCATTGTGTTCTCAAGTTGTATCCATCTATCTGTGAATACATCAGGGTTATCTTTATGGCAGTGTCTTATTCCATTATGTATAAATACATTTTTCTTATCCATTCATCTGTTGATGGACATAAATACTGTTTCCAAGATCTAGGTATTATAAATTGTGCTACATTAAACATAGGGTACATGTATTCCCTTTGGGGAAAATATCTAAAAAGGGGATAGCTAAGTCAAATGAAATCTCTAGTTTTAATTTTTGAGGCATTTGCACACTGATTTCTGTAGTGGTGGTACTAGTTTACATTCCTGCTCACAATGTAATAGTGATCCTTTTTCAGTTTAGGGGTACATCGTAAACCCTCTGGGGATGAGCAGGTAGAAGCAGCCAAGGAAAGCAGTCTAGGGGAGGCAGATGAGAAAGGAAGCTACTGTGCACAGGGCAGGGAGGGAGACACTGCACTGCAAGAGGGTACAGGAGGAACAGTGATGCAGCCAGGCATAATATGAGCCTAATTACAAGGTAAGAAGCCTCCATGTCAAAGGCACTGGCTAGGAGTCCTTGCCAGGGAACTTGGGGCCACCACAAGGGCATCAGCTCTACCTGGCTGTTTGGAATCCTTCAACTGGAGTTGTGGCCCTGCCTCTTTCCTGTCATGGGTGAGCTGTTACAGGACAGACTTCACATTGGCCAACTCAAAACAGAGACTGGGAGGAGCTCCTGACACCTGTGGTTTCTACATGGTGAGACCGCCCCTGAAACTAAGCTTCAGCCCAGCCCAGGGCCAGCACATTGACTGTAGCTTACTGACTGTTGAAATACAGCTCTTGTGTGAAGAGTCTGGGCCCAGTGAGTTAGACTGGTTTGTTTCTTTTTTTTTTTTTTTTCCGGGACTGGGGTTCAAACTCATGACCTTGCACTTGCCAGTCAGGCACTTGTGCCACAGAGCTATCTCCCCAGCCCCTAGACTGGTTTGTTTCTTAAATGTTAGCCTTTCCAATTTGTTTAACTTTTAAGCAAGGTAGGGAGAAAAAATGAAAACTTTTTCCATTAGAAATTGTATGTGCACATGTATCAAAACAATGTGTTAATTACTATTGTGAAATTTCTGATGGAATTCAAAGTTCTTTCATTGTTGGCAAAATGATCAGATCTATTATCATTTCTTTACACTGTTTTTCTCCTTATTTTCTGTTTTAGTTGCTGATATGTGTTCAAGATGAGTGGGATGGGAGAAAATACCTCTGACCCAGCCAGGGCAGAGACAAGAAAGCGCAAAGAATGCTCTGACCAGCTTGGACCCAGGTTAGACACTTAACTGAGAAAATCAGTATTGTCTGTTAAAGCTTTGCACATGGTTCTTTGCTATTTTAGCATTGATTTTACTCCTAATTAATATGTTGTATTTGTTTTCTCCTCAACAGTTAAACTTTTAAATATATATTAACTTATATTTTGGGGGCTTGGAGGGGGTTGTCTTTTTGAGACAAGGTCTACCATGCAGTTCAGGCTGGCATTAAGCTCATTTTGGTTGGTTTTTTGTTGTTGTTGTTTTTGTTTTTGTTTTGTGTTTTTTTTTTTTTGGTTTTTGGTTTTTGTTTTTTGTTTTTTTGTTTTTTTGTTTTTTGTTTTTTGTTTTTGTTTTTTTTTTGTCTTTTTGAGGCAGTGTCTCACTATGCAGTTCAGGCTGGCCTTGGGCTCACTTTTGTAGCCCAGGCTGGACTCAAACTCACACCGATCCTCGTGTCTCAGCCTCCTGAGTGCTGGGATTACAGGCGTGAGCCACCACGCCCAGCCCTATTTTTGTCTTTTTGAGATAGGGTCTCACTATGCAGTTCATGCTGACCTTGAGCTCACTTGTTTAGCCCAGGCTGGTCTTGAACTCACACTAATCCTCCTGCCCCAGCTTCCCAAGTGCTAGGATTACAGGTGTGTGCCACTACGCCCAGCTTAATTTATATTTTGAATATGCTAATCAGCAACAGCTTTTGTTCTTTATAAGAGGAAAGCCTCATGCTTCTGGTGCCCCCTTTGTGTTTGACTCTTCTAATCAGTTCCTTTTATAATCTGACGTTTTCATTTTGTTCTTGTTGTTGTTGTTGTTCTTGTTGTTGTTGTTGGATACAGAATGTTGTAACATAAGCCGGGTGTGGTGGTGCATACCTGTAATCCCAGCACTTGGGAGGCTGAGGTAGGAGGATCAGTGCGAGTTCGAGACCAGCCTGGGCTACAAAAGTGAGCTCAAGGCCAGCCTGAACTGCACAGTGAGACCCGGTCTCAAAAAGACAAAAAAAAAAAGAATACTGTAACATGTAAATCTTACAGTGAAAAGATTTGTTGTTAGCTTCTTTTAGTATTTTTAACAATATGAAATGTTAAATCTGTTTAATTAAGTTGAAAACAAAGATTGTGGCTCTTCAATAAACAAAACATATAATTTTAGAGCAAGCTTCATCTTATCTGTTGCCAGTAGAAGTATGCATTATCCATTTAGGGTATTTGGCTGTATCAAAATTGCAAAGTCTTTAGTACTTCTGCTTCTAGAGCTCTTCCTATTATGCACTTTCAAACATGCAAAATGATGTTTTGAAGTTACGCTTCACATAATTTATAATTGTAAAACATTAGGAGAAACTGAATGATTAAAGGGAAGTGTTTATGGCACAACTCAAAATGCAGTGCAGCTATGATAAAGGACAAGGAAACTGAATTAATATGGAAAAAAGTCTCTTAAGGATATTGTGACAGAAAAAGCAAAGCTTATAAAATGTTTTTATTATACTGCTATGAATTTTATTTTAAAGGGGAAGAGAAAAATCATTTATATTTATATAGGATATATATGTAGGATAACCAAGAAAAAATGGTAGCTTTACCCACTTCGGGTAAGAACTAGGCAAAGAAGGAACAAAGAAAAGAAACTTTGAAGTCTTTTGATAGTTTAAATCCAAGAAATGATTTCTAAAGTTAAATAGAAACAGCTTAGCTGCAGTGACCAGTAAAAAAGAATCATACAGGAAATAGAAGGGAAGGGGGCTAGGAGACATCCTAAAAAAGGAAAGAAGCAGAAAAAGTGGCAAGAAGCCAGTATTTTCTGCTGCCTTTCCTGCGTTGAATTGCCAAACAAAACTTCAGGCCTGTTGTGCCCATGCTGTCAGCCTCCCAGCCCCCAGCTGCTGCTTGCTGCCCTTAGGTTTCCCAGCACCTCCCAGGAAGCCTCAACCTTCTAGGAGTCAGGCTGCCTTTATACCCAATTCCTCTAGCTGGAAGGCTGTTTGATAAAGGAAAGCTAAGTTGAGGAGGGCTTCCCTCCTGCAGGAGGCTGTGCTGCTACTCACTGGTGGGTGGACTGTTCCTGAGCACTCACCCGCCAGGGAATCGCAATTCAGCCCCCTTTCTTACCTGCTTATTTATTTGCATGTAGTGTGAGGCTGCTGGTTGTGTGGTGAGGGTTGAGGGGAGAGTGGGAGCTGGGCCCTTCAGAGCCTTTCAGGTAGCCTCTCTCTGGGTGAATTTAATAAAGTAAGAGCAAGGAGTAGAAGTGATATTCAGGAAAATAAGTTACCAGCTCTACCAGTAACACCCTGGGTAATCATGAACAAACTGTGTAACCACTGCAAGATGAGGAAATTGGACTCTATCTTAGGTTTATTAATGGAAATGATATTTAGAAATGAGTATACAGAAGCCTATTAAAACTTCTCAAATTTTTTAAATACTGTTGTATAAAAATAAAGCTGCTATGCAAAACAACTTGATTCTCTTCGTTGAGGGCTGGCTTTAAATGTCAGTCAGTAGACTCTTCACTGCACTTGACAAACTAATTGTACAGTAATATTCCCAGAAGAAACTTTGGAAATTGCTGTTTTGTCAAATTCAATGAGATGATTTTTCCAATTTGGCATCTTCCCTTTCCGTTAATTTTTTTAAACTCTCATTGAACTTGGACCATATGTTTATATTTTGCATGTCATTCAGCTTGGACAGTTAACAAATACCCTGGGTCAGTTTCACTTTTGGTTCTAGGTGTAGTGTGACTTTTCTTATTACCTAAAAAAGCTGCATGGTTTTATTACTGACATTCTGCAGAGGTCAATAAAATTATAAAAATACCTTCATTATTTTTTAACCAAAAAATAAAACCCAAATTCATTCAAATTTACCTATTATTTCATAATTAAACTCTTTTAATGTTTGAATTTTTATAAATCTCACCTCTTTCTGTTCGACAATAAATTTGATGCCCACTTGTGTGAAACACTTAAGTAGCCCAGAGATTAGCAGTATTATCCAGATTCTTGTCATGTTGAAGCTTCTTCCAGTGGGAAAAAGCAAGCATATTAAACAGTAATCATACAAGTAGTAAATGCATAATGGTGAACTGGTATAAGGTTGACCTTTTCTTTTCTTTTTTTTTGGGCGGGGGGAGGTGGTACTGTGGATCTAACTCAGGACCTTGGACTTTTTAAAAAACATTTGTAACATTTTAGGACAAATTGGTCCACTGTCCAGAGTACTTCTCTGTTTAAGTAGGCAACCTTTGTTTATTATGTTTATGTTAAAACTAATTTGATGTATCTTTTTCATAATAGCTCTTTTTCAAATACATAAGAAAGACATTTCTTATTTTTAGCCCCAAAAGGAGCACTGAGAAACGTAATCGTGAACAGGAAAATAAATATATAGAAGAACTTGCAGAACTGATTTTTGCAAATTTTAATGATATAGACAACTTTAACTTCAAACCTGACAAATGTGCAATCTTAAAAGAAACTGTGAAGCAAATTCGTCAGATCAAAGAACAAGGTAAGAGGGCTTCATTAATATCTTGGAGAGTTAAGTTGGTTTCTTTTTCCATGTATGAGAAGTCCCCTCAGAGCCCCTTTAATCCATTTCTTATGCTTAAATTATTGATGAGAAAATGATGTCACAGTGCAAGATGAATGTAAAGTATCACTTGCAGTGGTTTATAAATAGGCCTTATATAAAATCCAGCCATTCCCTAAAGACAGAGGAAACAAGAGGTGAGTTAGGGTGATGTACCTTTTCATCTAGTAAACTCAGGCACAGCAAGTGACTGTCACAATTTGCAAATGAAGAGCTAGTTTGAGATGTAAACCAGAAGTAGGGAGGGAACCACCTCCTGTTCCAGCTAGTCACCATATTTGATTAAGTTTCAGCCTCAGTGGCCATGCCATTGGATTAGAATTTCATATCCTGAATGACAAGAGATTTGAAAGCCTTTAATCTCTAGTAAAAATTTCTTTTGTGAAGTCAAAACACAGAACATGACAGCTTTCTTCCTGTGGTTTTCTTTTTTTTTCTGAGATCATTTTCTGGTTTTCCTCTTTGATACTTTTGCCTACAGGAAAAAAAAAAAGGATTTTAAATAATGTTTTTGAAAACACACTTGACTTTGTAGTGCCAAAAATAAATCTTTATTAGGCATGTATCAACACTGTCTTGGTGCTTGGGGGTTAATTCATGCTTTGAAGTATGCATATGCTACTTTCCTTTAGGGTTGGGAGATTGCTATCTGTGGTAGTACTTCTGAATGTATCCTTTTGGAGTTTGTATTTTTAAATCTATTTTTATTTAGTATTCAAAAAAGGCAGATTTTAGGAAAATATTATCTTGGAAGTATATGAAACTCAAACTGTGATTTTTCCTATCAAACATAAAATCCTAGTACCTATTAGCATATTTCCATCATAGCCTTTTTCATAGTGAACTGACTTCTATCTAGAAGAGTTTTAGGAGAAGAGTTTTAGGAGGTTCAGTGTGACCCTGCCCACCCACGATCTCAGCTACTTGTGAGACTGAGGCAGGAGGCCATGGAAATTTATAGACTTTGAAAATAAAAACTAAAAAGGGCTGAGGGTATATATGCTCAGTACAAGAATTGGATTCATACCTGGCATTGTGGAACATTCCTGAAATCCTAGTACTCGGGAATCTGAGATAGAAGGATTGCCATGAGTTTAGAGCTGGCCTGAATTAGCAAGACCCCATCTCAAAAAGAAAGAATTTGGATCAATCCCCAGTATTACAAAAATAAATAAAAGTGAAGCAGTTTTACAAATACAGTTGTCATTAAAGGGCTTCTGAATACATGGATACAACACAGTTTCTAATACCAGCCTACTCTGAAAATCAATCTTTATTTCCAGGTTTCTCTATCAGAGTTGCCCCTTTTAGCTCTCAGTAGCCAAGGGGCTTGTTCTCTCAGTGCCCATCTCAGAGTCCTTTCTCTTTTCATTCTTCTCCCTTTCATGTTCATTAATTACCAAAACTGTTATAATCTCAGTTTGGTATCTTTATGTTTGATGCCAGCAAATAGGTAAAATAATATTCTTATTAATTCTTAGGAGAGATGGTTGGTTGGAGTTATTCAGTGCTGTGAAGTTTCATGTTTCTAGTTACTGATATCATTGCAGTAGAAAAATCATTAACCATTAAGTTTCAGGTTTCTAAGAATTTTACATTACTCAGTTTTGTGAGCATTGCATATGAGATAGTGCTTTCATGTTTTAAAATAATCACATATTTCTAACCACAATGCAGGTCTTGCACAAGTAATTAAAGTTTTTGCAAAACCTTAGTAATTCCCCCTTGACACCGTAAAACACGTTAAGATGTGTCATGCTGGGCCCATGCCATGTCTTAGCTCAGGCATTAATAGTAAGGCTGTGCACTGCAGCCACCCAAGAAGCAACAAGAATAAACACCCCATCACGTTGTATTCTTATAGTAATGCTCCCACTGACTTGAAAAGCATCATGTTTTGAAAAGAGAAGGAAAAGTTAAATACCAATGAAAAAAATGAAAAACACAAGTGTGCTTTCAAGTTTTCAACTAATCTAGTATTTTGAAACTATGCCCTGCTTAATAAATTGTTGTGTTTTTTTTCTTCAAATAAATAAATAGGTGTGTGTTCTGGTACCTCCCATGAGTTTCTTGAATCTGAACAAGTTATTTTATCACTGACCTGTCTCCTCAGAAGGAACTAAGCAGTAACCACACCTGGGCTACTTAACTGCTGACAAAATCATAAGCTATGACCATGTACTCAGCAAGTTCCTATCACTGTTCAGGGGCTGATCATTTTCTTTCCCACATCAAACAGAATGGTGCTTTTTTTCTTCACCTGTGCCAAAAATCTTCAATGACCTCTTCCTTTAGATGGAAAATGAAAGAAGGCTTAAGTATTATTATTATTATTATTATTATTATTATTATTATTATTATTGTTATTATTATTACTATCCTTTCTTCAAAGTCTTTTGAAGAAAGTTGTTTTTCTAGGGTCAGAGAACTTTTAAAGCTCATGAACCGCTCCACTAGTGGCTCCATTTGAGTCACTTTGCTTTCTCTTTGCAGCTGACAGACAGCTAAGGTTCTAGAGCAATGTGTAAGTCAGGCCTGAGCCTCTCCCTCAAACTGTGTCTCCCTGGGCTCCCCCACAATTGCTCCCCCTACTAGTCACCATAAGTAAAACTCAACCACCATCTGTACACCATTGTTCAAACTTGATTTGTCTTTTAGTTATACTTTTCAGCCTGCATAAAATCAACTCAAGAGAACATACCTAATTATATTATTAAGCCTGCATATTTGACCTATAAAAGTTAAGCTTGGCTGCATACTAAAGAATATTATAGAGCCAGGAAATCAGAGCTCATCTTCCTAAAATCTCCCACCCCCACTGTTTGAGGAGCTGCATGCACCAGCCAAATATCACGAGCTCTTTCCTTCAACTCTACTACTTCATGAGCTGCTCCATACACTTTATACAGTACATGAAAGAAAATGGAAAGATATTTGAAAATAGCATAAAGGATGGGAATTTGGAAAAAGACTTATCACTGGCTATTGAAATTAATAAGCATTCTCTTGTACCTAGCACTTTATGAGACACCCAGGTAGTGGATGCTAGCCCTCCAAGAGCATATGTACAGGAATAGGTGTTGTTGAAACAGAGGAAGTACACACAAGAGTTAGATGCTACTAGTGAGGATCACCATTAAATATGAAATTCCATTCATGTTAGTAGTTTTCTTTTGGCTTACAATCAGAAGTCCTTAGTTATTAACTAAGTTAATAACTTAGTAATTAAGTTAGGCCTTCTGTTGTGACTGATTTCTCTTTGAGAATTTTGAATACCAGCTGATTTAAATAGGTCTTACTATGTGCTGAGCACTATACATTTCTTTGAATTGGTACTTAATATTTAAAACTTGCCGTCAAGGCTGGGATATAGCTTAGTGGAAGGGTACTTGGATTTATCCTCAGCAGTGGAAAAAAAAATTAAAACATGCAGAGGAATAGGTACTGTTTTCTCCTTTTACAGGTGAGAAACCTGATACATGTATACTTAAGTAGCTTGACAAAGTAAAATGTAGTAAGTGACAGCATAGCATTGGGGCAGTCTGTCTGGCACCAGTGTCTGCATTTAAACCAACATAGCAGCAGCTTTTTGATATTTAATTATAATGCTTCTTTAGATCTGTTATTATACTGTTAAATGTTTAAAACTTTGTGTTCTATAACTTAAAAAGTGTAGTCTTATATAGTACATTACTCTTTTTTTCAACTTGGTAGGTTAATACTGCTTTTGCTTCATAGAATTATAAAAAAATATGAAAGATGCTATTAATTTTGGATTACCATGTCCAGTTTCAGTCTTTCTAGATAAAAACTTAAACATTTCTGTAGAAAGTATATGGGATTCCTATTCTCTTACAAAAATAAAATTGGAGTATAGGAGTCTAAAAAAATGGAGGCTATTTAAAATACTAAAATGTTTTAAATGTCTTGTGGAAAGTAACCTCCTTTACCCTGAAGTTGCCATACATTTTACTTTTTTCACTAAGATAAGTATAGTAAAATTTGTATTATTATCTGAAACACGTTTGCTGCTTCATTTAAATTGACTTTAGTGCAGGATATTTGAATATAGGACTTGTTTTATTAGTTAAAACAGACTTTTTTCAGGGTCATCTCACCTCAATACCTGGGATGTGCCCCAGGATGGCTCTGAGTTATGTGGTGCTGCCTGTCCCCCTGTCCTCTCATAGGCCAGTGTGCAGCTGAGGCCAGGGGTCAAGAGGTCTTCTTTGGGATGTCAGAGATTTATGATTTAGGTTTGTAGGACATTTTGTTGTTAGGTTTAGTTTTTGGAAAATGTTACATTATGTATCAAATACTAATTCTGTTACCAGGAATAAAAGAATAAAACAGACTTTGTCCCAAACTTTTGTTATTTATCTAAAGCAGCTTTATTTATGAATATCAATAGGAATAAAGAGCATATTATACAAGTCTGGGTTACTGTAAACTAGATTAGGTTTGAGTAGGTTCCATTAGATCAAACAACCTAAAAGATCATCCAGTTTCTCCTTAGTGTGGTGTTTCATGCTAACACAACTTCATTAATGCAAATTTCCCTTGACATTGAGTTATAAAATTATCAAAATTATTAATTTTAGGGTTCAAACTATACAGAAAGCAATATTAGATAAACTAAAGTTGATTCCTAAGCTATTTGTGCCTTGTAGTATCAACATTTTTGAAATACCACATAGCAGTACCCACTGTGTATATCTTCTTAAATCTGAGGTAGTAACAATATAGTTTTAAATTAAATTCCATAAAGTTGAGATTATTCCCATCACAGAAAATGTAAACATTATACCTCAGGGCTTGATTTGTTGTTTTATTGGCTGTTGCTGTAGATTTAAGACAGGAGAAACTAGTAAGAATTTCTAATATTTTAACATTAAGTAACTGCACAAAATGTGATTTCAACAAAAAGTTACTTACGATTTGACAGCTTAATTTATATATACAATGGGGCCAGCAGGATGGCTCAGTGGTCTAAAGCGCCTGCAGGCGGCTGCAGAAACCGCAGTTTGATCCCCGGCCCCACATGCTGCGCCAGCCCTGCCCTCAGGGCAGGCTGAGCCAGCCATAAAAATAAGTAAACAAACAAACAAAAGTTCTGAAACAAAAAATAAATAAATAATAATTTATGTATACAATATACATCATTATTTCCCTTTTGTCTTATTAACTTAAAATTTTCAATCAACTCATTTGGAACCATATAATTATAATTATAGATTGGCTACAATATAATAATTTGGCAGAAATCAACAGAAGCATGGTATGAGTCATTGTATGAGCATTGTATGGCTGTAATGTTATTTATACTAAAGAGAATTGTATATTGTCATTTGTAAATTCTGTACCTCACATCCTTCATATAAATGAAATTTATAATAATTATAATAGCACACCCCCTTGCCTTCCCCAAAAGCTGGTTTTGATGCATTTGCCAGTATACCATCAGTCAGATAGTTTGTATTAATAAAGGTAGGTAGATATGTGTGTGCAGAAATTTACAAATTAATCATTTTTTAGAAATTGAGGGAAATAGTAATATAAACAACTAGAGCATTTACAAGCAAAATATGTAACTTATTAAGGTGATGCTCTTCCCTTCTGTCCTTTCTTCCCTCATATGAAATACATGAAATTGTTATAGTAAAAGTTCAGTCACTCAAAGCTCTAGGTGTAGTCATCAGTTCATAGCTATCACCAAACAAAATAAACAAAAAAGGCTCTGATATCAGATCCCTTCCAGCAGTAGGATATCTTTAAATCAGGCTTCTAAGAAATCTTCAATTAGAAAGGATGGGTTCGCAGACTCAGCGTCTCTTTGGCCCTGGTAGATGCTCTCACACTATAGACAGGGTTAGCAATGTTTTGGGTTATCCACCAGATAGCTCTGGCATTACTTGGAGATTGAGTAGTATGCTGGTAATAATGTATGCATTACAAACATTGTTTTTAAACAAAAATCCTTTAACTGTAGTTTAGGTTCAATTGCTAGCTTCTTTATTAGCCTACCTATTTCTGAAGATGCTGATGATAATTAACTGATCAAAGTTAGCCATATATAAACCTGGGCCAAAATGCAGACTATGCAGTGTACCAAAGCAAACCCTAAACCCAGCCAGTAAAGTAGGATAAAATAATTGATAGAGTAAACCCATGTCTTAGTTACTTTTTATTCATTTCTGGGACAAATACCCAACACTCAAAATGAAGAAAGGAAAGGTTTATTTAGCTCACAGTTACTGGAGGTTTTAGTCCATATTCAGTTGGCCCAAGGCTGAATGGAACAGAACAGAGAGCATCCAGTTCATGGCAGCAGAACAGCAACAAAATGGTGGCAGACATAGCCAACCAAACAGGGCAGCAGAGAGCAACAGCTCTAGTCTGTCTCTCTGTCTCTCTTTATATTACATTCAGGCTCTCCACCTCAGCCTCCGCCTTAGGCTACACTCATAATCCCAGAAGTACTGAGACCCATAATCCCATCAGTACTAAAAAACGCATAATCCCAGGGATCATGGATCAAGTTTCAAACTCTAGAAGTGCCCACCCCCTGACTCATGAGGCTTTGGGGAGGCAACTAGACATAAACCATAACATTCTGCCCCTGGACCCCCAAAGTCTCATACACATCCCTTTGTGCCAAAGACATTATTTAGTTCATCTGGAAGAGTTGCTAAAGTCCCAACAGTTACAGCATTGCTGAAAAGTCCAAGTCCCAAGACTCCTCGAAGATCCAAGGCAAACTCTCATCTTCGAGCTCCCGTACAATAGAAGAGTTAAACATATCCAACCTTCAAAGGCATAAGATAAACATTACAATTCCAAAAGTTGCAAACAACAGGGTAATACAAAACATTGGGACCAACACATGTCCAAAATCCAGCAGGGTAAACATTAAATCCCATAGTTCCAGCTGGAGCATCCGAAGCAATCTTCACTGAGTTGTGAGGATCATGCAACTCTGCTCCTACAGCACTCTTGGTGGTAATTCCCATGGCTTCTCTCTTAGGCCGGGTTTGCTCCTTCTTAGCACTATCCACATTCTTGGCTTTTCCAAACTTCTGGGGTTTCCACTAAGCAGGCTTCTCACACCCAGCTTTACACACTGTCCTCTCAGGGGCACACTGCCTGGCCTCCAAGGCCTTCTGAAATTGAGGTGGAAGCCTTCTTAACCTCAGAATTCCCACATTCTGCATATGCCTATGTGGAGAATGCCAAGGGTTGCTGCCAGCTGGAGTAGTAGTCGGGCTTTCTTGTCTCTTGGCTGAAAGAGTCAAGAGCCTAGATCGCTGAGCACTCTGATCCTGATTCCAAAAAACAAATTCTCCATGCCGACGCCATTTGGGAACCTGGTTTGGCCGCTGCCGCCATTCTGGTACTTGGGTCTCTGTGGCCTTCTTCTCAAGGCAAAGCGTCTCTCCTTTGCAATTCTGAGGCTGCAAAGCACAGAAAGCTGCTGCCTCTTGTGATGCCCTCAGGCCATCTTTTCGATTTGCTGGTTCCTTCCCAGCAATGGAGATCCTCTCAGCTCCATCTTTGCAGTCCACAGCTTTCCTGGTGCTTCCTTTCTGGCCAAACTCACATTTTAAATAGTCCTTCTTGGCTCTTTGCTTTTGATTTTCAATATAAATCTGGCTAAAAGCCACCAATAACAACCATGCCACTACCCCAATAGTTTGCTGCTTTGAAATATCTCTTGAAAGATTAATCAGTCCGCCATGCTTAATCTCAGTCTTAGGCAAAGTCTCTGGGCACAAGCAAAATTCTGGAAGACTTTCAGCCAATCCATAGCACAGATCATCTGGAGTCCAACGACCAACGCTGTCCTTTTTTCCAGCAGAAACCTCCTCAGCCTGGTCTTTACAGGCAGGCCTTCTGTCAGTCTTCTGGTCTAAGCTCTTAACCAGTATCGCCTAAGCTGAATAGCCAAAGCCATTCTAGTGCTTTGTTTCTAGCCGACATCTCTGACCCTTTCCTATTTCTTCCCATAAGCCATTCCCAAAAACTTGTAATCCACATTGTCAGGTATAGTCACATTAACGACCCCACTCTCGGTACCAAATTCTGTTAGTTACTTTGTTACTCATTGCTGGGACAGATACCCAACACTCAAAATGAAGGAAGGAAAGGTTTATTTAGCTCACAGTTACTGGAGGCTTCAGTCCATATTCGGCTGGCCCAAGGCTGGCCCAAGGCTGAGTGGAACAGAGCAGAGAGCATCCAGTTCATGGCAGCAGAACAGCAACAAAATGGTGGCAGACGTAGCCAACCAAACAGGGCAGCAGAGAGCAACAGCTCTAGTCTGTCTCTCTGTCTCTCTTTATATTACATTCAGGCTCTCCACCTCAGCCTCCGCCTTAGGCTATACTCATAATTCCAGAAGTACTGAGACCCATAATCCCAGGGATCATGGATCAAGTTTCAAACTCTAGAAGTGCCCACCCCCTGATTCATGAGGCTTTGGGAGACAGCTAAGCATAAACCATAACAACCCAGTAAGAGAAAAACTTTACTTGAAATCAAATGAACCAAGTTTCTCTCTTCAGATGCTACTGCAGATTTATTAACATGTCTGGGTCTTCCATTCCAAGTCCTTTAAAAGGAAAGATAATGCCTACTTCCTAACGTTATTGTGAAGTGTAGTGATTGTAAAGGGCTTTGCTCAATGTTTGACACATTGAAAGATTCAGTTAACAATAGTTTTTGTTTCTGATACCTGTATATATAGATAATCTACTATATCTAAACTTTTTATAATTCTTATAATATGTTTGTTTTAATGAGGAAATAAGGAAATAGAAACTATAACACTATACAAGCTATGAGCAGAGATAAAATTTTTTTAAATATGACTCAGTAAATTGCTTCTGAACCCTTCCCTCCAGCTCTGGTGATGCTGTTGGCTTTTAACAGCTTCCTACTTATCCTTGTTACCCAAGTAACCTCTTAAGGGAATTTTCCTTTAAGGAGAACTAGAAAGGGCAAGAGTCATGCCAATGAGTATTTCATCCATACTTATTTCAGCACACAAAGAAGTCTGTCCCTAGCTTATTTTTTTAAATAATTTTCTAGCTTAAGGGCCGGAGGCATAGCTCAGCAGATTAAGTGCTTGCTTAGGTAAGCGCAGGGACCAGGGTTCAGTCCCTGGCACTATGCCGCGCTGGCCCCGCCCTCGGGCGCACTGAGCCGGCGGTGGAGTCCTGGCATGGTGGCACGTGCCCATAGTCCCAGCACAAGGGAAGCAGACATCAGGAGGATCACTACCAATCTGGGCTGTGTAGTGAGGCCCTGCATGAAAGAAATAATAATGATTTTCTAGCTTATTTTTGAAGATCTGAAACTATTTCTCCACTGAACTATTCATAATTCTTTTTTATATATTTTCATGCAGATTTATGCTTCACATTATTAATAGAAGCCTTAAAATTAATGAGCAGAGGTGAAATTGCTATTCTCATTTCCTCGTAGGAGCCCCCATATTGTTTTATTTCTTAGGTATGTGATTTTTGGGGTTGTTTGGTGTCCTTTTTCTTTAATAGACTTCAGATCAAAAGAAGTCAAATACTTTAATGTGCCCTAATGCTTTAGGATTTCAAAAATCTCTAACGGGCACTCACTGCTCTCAAGAAAGTACAAGCAGCCCATGTTTTCTTAATCTTTTTGGACTGTATGAAAAGAAATTAATTGCAGGGCCTGGTTTCACAAGTATAATCCTAGCACTCTCAGAGGCTAAGGTGGAAAGACTGTAAATTCCACTGTAATCTGAGAACTTAGACCCTACCTCAGAATTTAAAAAGGACTGGAGTGTAGCTCAGGGCAAAGACCCTGATTCATTCCTGGTACTGTCAAAAATTAATAATATCTGACACCCCACTGTATTGATTTCATCTAAGAGCAAACATTCACTTAATAAAATTTTTATTGAGTAAGTTTTTATTGAGTAAATATGAGATGTGCTCAGTAGGGGATCCAGCCTTCTATGAAAACTTGAGTCTTCCTTGAAGTTTTTGTTCATTCATTTGGGAGGAAATCACATTCTAAACAACTAGCCATCCATAGGATATTGGAGACAAAAGAAGTGAGTATGGTTAAAGAAAACTGACCAACTTTTAGGAAAACTTGAAATTTAAACTAGACCTTTCTATAAGACTAAGATTTTTAATAAATAAAAAATATAGAAGGTGGAGTAGGGAGAGACATCCTAAACAGGGCATGGGGTGGCCTGAGAGGGTCACAGGAGCACGCATTGTTGAGTGTGCCAAGGTAGGCTGCATAGCCAGAGTTAAGCTATATTGATCATTTGGATTTGAGACCAAAAATGGCAAATCACAGCCAAGTAGAATACACATCACAGTATTGATATTTGGGGTGGATAACATCAAACAAGAGACCCCTATCTTCAGCAGGTTAGGAATTAGAAATATTTGAGTTTGTTTTGTTTTTGTCTTGTGTTTTAGTTACTTTTTACTCGTTGCTGAGACAAATACCCGACACTCAAGATGAAGGAAGGAAAGGTTTATTTAGCTCACAGTTTGTGGAGGTTTCAGTCCATATTCAGCTGGCCCAAGGCTGAGTGGAACAGAGCAGAGAGCATCCAGTTCATGGCAGCAGAACAGCAACAAAATGGTGGCAGAGGTAGCCAGCCAACAGGGCAGCAGAGCAGCAGCACCAGCTCGAGCTACAGTCTGTCTCTCTGTCTCTCTTTATATTACATTCAGGCTCTCCACCTTAGCTCCCGCCATAGGCTACACCCATAATCCCAGAAGTACTTCCACCCATAATCCCATCAGTACTTCCACCCATAATCCCAGGGATCATGGATCAAGTCTCAAACTCTAGAAGTCCCCGCCCAATGACTCCATGAGGCTTTGAGGGGACAACTAGACATAAACCATAACATCTTGATACTGATTCTGGGACATGGGAGATATGTATATAACTAATAAAACAAAAAAGTGATATTAAATGCTAGAGAACTATAAAATGTGCCGTTATAAGAAAAAATAATAAGTGTCACTTTATAAATAACTTTTATTTTTATAATTGATTGAAGGGACTTAATAGCAAGAGGAGCTGCATTTGAAAATGACAGAAACCAAGGGCCAGTGATATAGCTCAGTGGACTAAGCACCTGCTTTGGCAAGTGTAGGAACCAGAGTTTGATTGCCTGGTCCTCCGTGCTGTGCCAGCCCTGCTCCCAGGGCGCACTGAGCCAGTGTCTGAGTCTGGGCATGGTGGTGCATGCCCGTAATTCCAGCACTGGGGAGGCTGAAAACCAAAAGATCACTACAAGTCTGAGCTGTGTAGTGAGACCCTGTAATAAAAACATAAATGAAAAAGAAAAAGAAAATGACAGAGACCAAAAGGCAATAACAGCAGACCAACAGAGAGCTGGACAGAGAGAGAAAAGGTACAAAGTCTTTATAGTGTCTTGACATTATATCAGTACCGACTTCACATGGAGTTGTATGTGACGACTGTGGGCACACATGCTAGCCCTCACCCCCCTGCCTATCAAAGGAGCTGAATGTGCATAGCATCTGCTCCTGCCTCTTCTGTTGCTATGGCTTAGCAGTGATCCAAGCTCTTGGCCACTGTTCCCAAGAGAGCAGTAGCGGAGCATACCTGCAGACACATGAGCCGAAGATGTTCCCTAGCAGCCCTCATGAAGGAATCATGCCGACCATTCAGCTGTAGCCTTAGCACTGCTGTAGTGCAGCAGGCAAGTTCATCTATAATCTGTCTCTGGCTGTCCTCTGTGGACACAAATACCTGCCCATGGCAGTTTCCTACCCTGTGCCAGACTCCTTGTCTTAGTTACTCTTGTCTCGTTGCTAGGACAAATATCTGACACTCAAAATGAGGGAAGGAAAGGTTTATTTAGCTCACAGGTACTAGAGGTTTCAGTCCGTATTCAGCTGGCTCCAAGGCAGAGAGGCACATGGCAGAAAACCACCTTTCATGGTGACAGGCAAGAACAAGAGCAAAAGGCGAAGGGAGAGGTAGCAGCAGCTGAAGCAGCCAACTTCTCTTCCTTCCTTACATTGAAATGTAATTTACCTGCCCCAGGGGAAGTACAGCACCACACCCACAATAATCAATCACAAATTCCAGAAGCTGCCCCAAGACTGCTTGAGGCTTTCGGGGGGACACCTATACACAAACTATAACATTCGCCAACTAGAGCATATTTTGAAATCCTAGAAAGAGAAATAATTCATAACTTTTATAATTATGTTTATTATGATCTTTGATTAATGTGGACTATTTTCCTAATGCTATGTATTTTATATTCAGCTAGAATATATAACATAAAAAGTATAGTGATACTTTAGATTAGACACCAGGTACATTAATTTTGAAACAACTTGTATCTAAGATTTTTCCAGGAATTTTAAATTTCCATGACCTATGTTTACATCTGATTCACTATTTCCTTTGAAGAAAAATAAAATATTTTTGAGAAATTAATTAAATATCTAGGGTGTGGTAATGAGACGTTTCTAATTATACTATAATTACCTCACTATTCATTATTAATATCAGAAGTGGCTATAATCAAGGTTAGGTATAGTAATTTAAACATAGGAATAGATCAAACATGTGGGCCCCAATACTAATATTTGATTGTTCCTAATATCCTTCACTGATAGGTTCAATCACCAGTATCACACAAAAAGAGGTCCTCTTATAACACTAATTAGAGATTCTAAAGAGCTAGGGAAATAGCTCAGTCACATAAGTGCCTGCCTGGCAAGCACAAGGTCCTGAGTTTGATCCCCGGTACAACAATAAAAAAAAAAAAAAGATTCTAGATACCAGTTAACCTTAAAAGTTATTTTAATTTTACCATTTTCAAGCATGTAGTTTGATGGCATTAAGTACATTTATGTTGCTATGTAGTCATCACTATTCATATTCTATGAGTTTACAATCCTAGTACCTCATACAAGTGGAATAATGCATCACATATCTTTCTGTGCTTACTTCAGTCCTCCAGCTTGATCCATGTGGTAGCTAGCCACTGTAGCACTGCCCGAGGAGGAGGAGGAGGAGGTAATGAGTCAGCATGAACTACATGTTCACATTTTCAATCAGAGCTCACAGAGAAAGAAATTAAGAAAACAGTGTTAGTTATAGTAGCATCAAGGCAAATAATTTATAATTAAGACTTAACCTAGTGAAACAGCTGTACACCAGAATCTAAAAAAGATCAGCGGGGACTTCAAGAAATGGAAAGCTATCCCATTCCGGTATAGGCCATACCAACAATCAGACTACTAACATTGCTCACAGAACTACAAAAAACAATCTTCACATGGAAATAGCAGAGGAAAAGGCATTCTGGATAACAGCAAAATAGGCATCACAATCCAGACTTGAAGATATATTCATAGTGATTAAAAATAGCATGGAACCAGGCCGTGGTGGCGCACGCCTGTAATCCCAGCACTTGGGAGGCCAAGGCAGGAGGATTGGTGCAAGTTCAAGACCAGCCTGATCTATAAAAAGTGAGCTCAAGGCCAGGCTGAACTGCATAGTGAGAACCTGTCTCAAAAAAGACTAAAACATAAAAATTATAAACGTGGGACTAGCACAGAAGCAGATGTGAGGATCAGTGGAACTAAACAGAGGATATAGAAACAATCCCAGGCACATTCACCTATTTGATTTTCAACAAAGGGCCCAAAAATATATATTAGAGGAAAGATAACCTTTTTAATAAATGATGTAGGCTGGGGAGATAGCTCAGTGGTCTAAGCACCTGTCTGGCAAGCACAAGGACCTGGGTTTGATTCCTGGTGCTGCATGCTGGCCACCAAAACTGGCTATGGTGGCACATACCTATAGTCCCAGCATTGGGGAGCCTCAGACAAGAGGATCACTATGAGCTTGAGCCATGTAGTGAAACCCTATACCAAATAAAATTAAAAAACAAAAAATGATGCTGGGGAAACTGGCTATCTACATGCAGAAGATAGAATCTAGATCTATAGCTCTTACCATGTACTAACCCTAAATCAAAATGAATCAGATATCAAAATGTTCAAACAGAAACAATCTACTAGAAGATAAAATCGACAAAACTCACTTAGAAAAGATTCTCTCAGGCTTTCACAGAAAGCAAACTGGTCAAGCGATGGCCATGACTTATCCAGACAGCTGACACTGACCAAAGTTCTATAAGGTGCTGTACATGGTTTCAAGGTTAATCCCAAGGGGATTTGACTGACTTTGTCAGATACAAAAGTTACATGTTTTGTTATATAAGTCTTGCTTTAACTTGACCTTAACCATCCAGCAGAAAAGTACAACCATGAGGCATAAAAAGTAAAGCAATATTAATATGCTGAGCTATAAAAGGCTCACATCATCAGCTTTCAACATTGCCAGTTCTGCTAACCCACTACTATTATGGAATATTGGACTATGTGTGCAACTATTTTTTGTTCAATGAGAAGAAATATTTGTACCAATAGTGTTTAGAAAAGTTATCATGCCTGTATCTTGTACTCCGAACAGCTACTATAAAGACAAAAATGTAAATTGTATTGATCATTGTGGTTGTCCTACTAATGTGTTGTGAAATTGTCCCTTTGTTATTTCATTCTTTCTTTTTTGGGGCCCAGGAAGATAGCTCTGTAGCACAAGTGGCTTCCTGGCAAGTGCAAGGTCAAGCCCCAGTTCTGCAAAAAAAAGGGAAAAAAAAGTTTTCTTTCTTTCTTTCTCTTTCTTTCTTTCTTTCTTTCTTTCTTTTTTCCTGTCTTTTTGAGACAGGGTCTCGCTATGCAGTTCAGGCTGGCCTTGAGCTCACTTTTGTAGCCCAGGCTGGCCTCAAACTCATTGTCTTCCTCCTGCCTCAGCCCCCAAGTGCTGGGATTACAGGTATGCACCTCCATGCCCAACTGTTATTTCTTATTAAAAGTAAAAATAAACTTTTAAGGCACAGATATCGGAAAAACTTTAATAGCACTCCAGTTGCACAAGAACTAGTGTCACGAATCCCCCCTAGTGGGATCATATCATTAGAAAGCTGATGTGTGACAAAGGGAACCACCCAAAGAGTGACGAGGCATCTACCAAGTGGGAAAAAGTGCCAGCTGTTCCTCAGAACAGAAGACGAATATATAGAAATAAAGAAAACTTTAAAAAAGACCCAGAAGACCCAGTCAGCAACTGGGAAACTGAAATGGATATTTCTCAGAAGAAGTAAAATAAATATATGAAAAAAGGTTCAGCATTGCTGACCATTACAGAAATGAAAATTAAAACAGTATTGAGATACGCTGAAAACAATGACTGTCATTAAGAAATTGAATAAAAAGCACTGGTAAGCCTGCAGGGGAAAAAAGAATTCTACATTGTTGTTGGGAATATAAACTAATGCAGTCACTATGGAATTCAATACATAGATTCTCCAAAAAACTAAAAGCAGAAATTCTGTTCAAGCTGTCTGTGTCCCTGCTAGGTATCTTCCTGAAAGAGATAAAGGTATCGTGTGCTGCCTTGGTCCAGGCACGTCTATGTTTACAGCTGCACAGATCAGAATAGCTAAATCCTAGAAATACCCTGTACATCAACCAACAGTTGACTGGATAAATCAGATGTGCCATATACACAGAATACAGTAGCATTCCACCATAAAGAAGGGTACACTTGAGTCATTTGTAGAAAAATAATGTCATTTGAGACTATAATATGTAGTGAACTAAATCAGACACACAAGCTTAAATTGCATTTCTCTTACATGAGAAACCCAAAATGTGAGTAAAGAGGAAAATAAAAGGTAAATTATTTTTATCTTTTTGAGACACGATTTCACTACGGAGTTCTGGCGGGCCTTGAACTTACTCTGTAGCGCAGACTGCCCTCAACTCTACAGTTGTCCTGTCTCAGCCTCCTGAGTACTATAATTACAGGCATGCACCACTAAGCCCAGCAAAGATAGATTATTAAAAGTAGAGAAATGATCATTTTCAAATGGGAAAGGGATTCTGAGATGAAAGAAGGTGAGGAAAAACAGATGAAAACAATTGAGATCTATTATATACATGCACCAACTCCCCAAATGGAGTGTAATTGTCATGTCATGCAAAAATGCTAATAAAACCTGAAAAAAAAAAATGAGTGGCCTTCTTTATGTTGAGTACCAAGATACAGCGGCACACAGGTGGTATGGCTGCCTCTGATGAGGGCTTTGAGTCTAGCAGTACGAAAGACAGACTGTGGTAAAGTAAATGACAGGGTTGATAAAAAGCGCTGTCTTATCATAGTATCTGTTATGCCTTTCAGATTATTTACTCTTTCAGGGGCATAAAATACAATGTTTGCACATGTGTGTCTGATTTATTTCATTTATGAATGTGGTCTCTAGTTGTGTCCATTTACTTATAAAAGCCTCAGGTTTATCTTTTTTAAAGCTGAGTGATACTCCATTATATAAAAATACAGCATCTTTTTTATCCATTCCTCAGTTGTTGGGCATCTGGGTTGTTTCCAAGATATAGCTATGACAAATTGCACTGCTATAAACATGATTGCACATATATCATTGTGATATGTTTTCAGTTCTTCAGGAAAATACCCAAATAGGGATCTGGGTAAAATAGGACCTCTGACCCTAGGTTTTCAAAGAATCTCCACATTGGTTTCCATAGTGGTTGTTCCAGCCTGGATTCCCATCAACAGTGGAGGTTTATTTTTTTCCCCACAGCTCCTCCAGCATTAATTTTTAGCCAGTTTTGCATGCTTATGAGTGGTAATCTGAGCAACTAATTTGTAGACAACAATATGTAGTATAATAACCACTGTTGAATTTCTATCATCTCGTTTAGTGAAACTTTGTATCATTTCGAATTTTTTATTTTTTCTTTTAAAAAAATAAAGTGCTGTGTATCCTTTCTATTTGGCATTAACACATGATTTAGGGCCTTTAAGACTGATTTCCAGTGATACCTAGTGTGTATGCAAATAGTGATATGTGCATGCAGCATTAAGCATATGTTTTTACACATTATATAGACATGTGTATCATAAAGACTGGTTGAGTTCTTTTTTTTTAGAATTTTATTTATTTTATTTTATTCTTGTTTCACAACTTTTGTTTGTTTGTTTATTTATCTTCTTATGGCCGGCTCAACCTGTCCTGAGGGTAGGGCTGGCGCAGCATGTGGTGCCAGGGATCGAACTGCGGTCCCTGAAGCCGCCCAAGCTTTGCCAAGCAGGTGCTTTAGACCACTGAACCATCCTGCCGGGCCCCTGGTTGAGTTCTAATAATTTTTTCCGGAGAACCCTTGCCTAGTAGGCCACCAGTGGCTGTGATTGGTCTTAGATCTAATGAGAAATGATAAGGAGCTATCAAAATGTAGCCTGAGACCAAGAGATGCTGAGGTTCCGCTGCTGTGATGATGATTTCCTTTTTGTCCTGCCCTTCTGGCTCTCTTCCTCCCTATTGCCATATTACTTACAAAACAAAGTTACAGCCCTGTTTACCTTAGATCTCTCTGGGGCCCCTTGTCATGACACTGTTCCTGTATCAGTAGCAGTGGCTTCTTGTCTGGCCACAGCCCTCCTCCTCAGCCCACAAGTTCTTTCATGACTGTGCCTCTGTTGCAGAACACTTCTACTTTTGGTTCATTTTCCAGTGCACTGGCTGCCTTCTCCTCATCGAATTCGTGGCTTTTTTTTTTTTTTTTTTTTGTCCCCAACCTAATTCCTTCCTTAATCGGTGTTTATTATTTCCATCTTCAACTCTCACTTCTGTTCTAATTGCCACCAACTTTAAATTTTGCCCTTGATCTTTCCCTCATCCTTCATTGCACTGACATACAATGAGAACCTTCTCCAGCCATACTAGCCCCCTTGCAGTGTTTCTCTCCATCCAGCTTTCCAGCTATCTGTTAGACTAAAGGCTCTCCATAGGCATCTTATTTTGTCATGTCTCAGGCTGAACCCATTTTCTCTTCTGTCTCATAATGAGAATGCCTTGTCCTTTTTGAGCACCCAATCTCAATGCCTGTAATTGTTATGCAGTGGTCTGCTGCTCTATGCTTCCCTAGCCCAGAAGCCTGAGTCTCCACTCACACACCATATTGTGTGATTATCTGTATGACTTATCCTTCCACATCTTTATTCTCTTCCCTCTAAGACATCTTGGCCAGCCAGGTGTGGCAGTTTACACCTGTAATCCCAGCACTCAGGAGACTGAGACAGGAGGATTGCCACAAGTACAAGGCCAGCCTGAACTTCATAGTGTGACCCTATCTCAAAAAAGCAAAACAAACAAGACACCTTTCTTTCCCTTATCTCTGCTTCTCTAATTGCTAATCTTTTCCCACAACTACAAATATTAATTTCATTAAAATATTTTATACGGTCTATATGATTTGTGTTCTCCCAGATTTCAGTGAGTCTCTCTGCCTATGGAATAAAGTAAAATGCTGGTCAAAGCCCTTGACCATCTAAGCAGTGTATTTTGGCACTGTCTCCTGCTCTTCGCTGATCATCTGGGCAGTCTCAAAGCCTCAGTGATTCTTAACCTGTAGCTGTTTGGCTTGTATGCCATTTTTAGACAGAATTTATATTTTGTCTTGGCTTCTACTCTAAACTGAAAAATATCAGCAACTGAGACTCCCTGAAGCCATGTCAGCTCTCTGATGGAGAAACCATGCTTACTAATTTTTATAGAGTTCTTTAATGAAATATAGGAAATACTTATTGTTTCTGTAAAATTACCCTCCCAAACATAGGACTTAGAAAAGATGTAAAAGCAACCAGAAATATAAGATTTTCTTCCTTTCAGAGCTTTAAAAGAATATAAATTATGTAGGTATTATTAGGCTAGTTTTTAAATACCATTATTAACTACTGTATCATTTTGAAATAAATTCCAGTGGTGTTGTCTAGAAATGACCAGGGATGGTACCATAGTTATCTACATTACATGTGGCTGTTTCTCATTAATTCACACTTAGATTCAGCACCCATTTACCAGATACCTTCTGTATGTCATGCTGTGCCAGGCCTCAGGAACTTAAAGAGAAGAAAGCCCTATCCCTCTCTGGTGATGAACTGAGGCAATAACAAGAACCCCTTTACGATAGGACAGCTGCTCCTCAGCAGATACAAGTCCTTCCTTAGATTTGAGATGCCCAGGGGGAGGTCTAGATCATCCACCTTGGCTGCACCTGTGTTTAATAAGCACCAAAGCCAATATGTGAGCCTAAGAAAAAGAAAATGGGTAACAGAGGAGTAAGTACATAATAGATGGTCAGTTGGGCAAATGGACAGATGGATAGCAAGCTGAGATAACAGAAAGAAGTAAAACTTTTCCTTACCGAAAAAGTATATTGTTACCTACTATTGTGTGATGTCTAAATGAGTTCTGATGGTAAGAATCAGTGTTTTGTATCCAAGACTACATATCTATAATTTTTTCTTAACAATATTAAAATATAATAAACATTCATACATACTGTTATCTGCCATTGTCTCACCCCTTTGAGAAGCCTACTGTGTTACAAAGTTCATGTATTACCTCTAATTATAAGACTCCTTCAAGATGGTGTTATGTTTTGTTGATAAGGAACCTGACATACAGAAGCAGTAGGAGGGCTGAAGCCATCAAATTAGTAAGTAAGCAAGTGACAAACTAGAATTCAAACTGTAATCTTTTGGTAATTTGGAAACCTGTGACCTTTCTACGGTGTTCCATCACATCTCTGAAAATGATGGCTGTGCCTTCAGCTTTGCCTTTTTTATTATGAGAGAAAACAGTTCTCTGCAGAGAAATTCAAAAAGCAACACACTCAAAACCAAGATCAAGATTTGCCATAGTGACTGCTTTGTCATTAGAGATAGCTTGAGCACATATTATAGAGAAGTAATGTTGGTGATGATTTTTGGTTACATGTTTTATGGAGTACCTTCAGTCTTACAATGACTACAATCAGGGACTACAGGGACCCACAGACTGAGGGGGTCCTATAGGCTGAGGAAGCACCACAGCAGATGGCACTTCTGAGGTGTGGCAGCCTCTAGCTAGGTCCCTGCACACTCTGCACATTGTGCTCCTCCAGGCACCCGTGACTCTGATGATTATCAAAGAGAGGTTCGTGTCCTTTCAACTCCAGTGTTAAGGTCTTCACTCATACCGAGTTTGGAACTTCACCTCTGATTTCTGTTCTCTATATTCAAAGGACTCATATTTTCCTGTGAGCATAAGGGACATAAAATAAGGGACACTGTGCTGTCTGCTCTGATGTCCTTCGTGGAAAGTCCTCTCCCAGGTCATTCTGGTTCATGATGGTGCAGAGTGCAGCATGTTTGGAATGTGAAAATATTATGCTGAGCTTGCTTTTAGGAAGAAAGTCATAGGCTGTGCACGATGAGATGGAAAGTAGGATGCTGTACCACCAGTGCCTGTCAGATAAAACAGCAGTTTTATATGACCACTTCTACTTTCGGGACATAAAAGCAGCAGGATCTATGGTCTAAAATCCTGGTTGGAAAACTAACGTATCAGACATAAAATGGCATTAATATTACAAGCCAAGAGCCAGATGAGTGACATAAAAAACAAACAAGTGAAGAATTAACAGTGCACACTTAAGAGGCAGTCTCATCTCTAATAATAAAGTTTATACTTCCAGGTCCCTTACTTCTATGACCTTTTATTGTGCTGGGAGCTGTTGAATGTGCTAGAAAAGGAAACCATATTTCAATCAGGAAGCACTTTATAAGCATTTCAGATAATATCTAAAGAGATCTCAGAAGAAGAAAGTTTAATTTAGCACTCTAGGGTTGTAATGCTGTTTGTTTTTGTTTTTGTTTTTCTCCATAAATATTCCACTTTTATTTTACTGAAGAAAACTATCTCTTAATTATGTTGCAGGACCTACAAAAATTAGATCCATCCTAATCCTGTGTCCAAAGTCTGTATCCTAGCAGAGTCTGCAGGCTATATTCTGTCAAGAGCCAGTCAGTCAACTCCTCAGTGCAAGCCTGTTGACACAGAGTACATGCTTGTGCCAGGCACTGCTGTGTGCACACACTGCCTCCGTTTGTCATGCAGTCTCCCTGGAGAATAAGTGTAGTTGATACCACCATTTGGCTAAAGAAGGACCAAAGGTTTAGGTTTAGTCTCTAGACTTGTCAAGAGTCACATAGTTAACAAATACTACCTAAATTCAGATCTGGATCTCTGCATAGCTCAATGCCGCTGTTTCCCACGGAAGGGAAAGGATGAAATAAAGTTATCACCCCACTACTTATGGATTTGTCTGCCATTTGGAAGAGGATATTGTAAGTGAATTGAATAAGCATGGTATAAGTATGGCATCTGCTGTTATTTGAAATCAAGACATTATGCTTGGGTCGGGCATATAGCTCAGCAGCATAAGTATAAGGTTCAGAGTTCCATCCCCGGTACCACACACACACACACACACACGACATTATGCTGTAGTTACTGGAAAAAGCATTTTCTATAGATCCCTCATTTGGAAGGTGATATACGCTTGCAAAGTGGGTCAGTTTTTTTCCTTCAAGGAAGAAAATCCAAGATTTGGCTGTTGTGGCCAAAAATGACTTCTTGAATTAAGCT
This sequence comes from Myocastor coypus, assembly GCA_004027025.1. NCBI lineage: Eukaryota > Metazoa > Chordata > Mammalia > Rodentia > Myocastoridae > Myocastor > Myocastor coypus. Next base: position 33,351 of record PVJA010011953.1, read on the forward strand.
AGAAAATAGGATATCAAGCTTGTTTTATAACATTCATTTTGTACTGTGCTATGTGCAGATGAAGAGTTTTTCTGTTGAAATTAGTGTTCTGTTGTCTCATCATTTTATCTCTCCATCTTATCTGTGCATTGTAACTTCTAGATGCCTAACAGTTCTGGCCTTGATAAGAAAGTGTGCCCTCCCATTTCAGGAAGTGTATTGGGGACAAAACAGACCTTGCTGACAGTCATTCTGACCACTACAACAATGTCCATTGCATTGGTAACCAAAAATAAAGAATGGATCTGAGAACTAAGAGTTCTTAGTGCTAAACTATCCTCCTGGGATTTAAGACGTTTAAGATAGTTAAATTTTTAGATGCCCATACCTGTTTGAAATGGTATCCTTACCTGTGTTTGTTTTTTGTCACTCTGTACCAAAAACTTGCAATTCAAAATGATCATGTAGAAAAGATACAATTGCACAAGAGAGAAAAGCTGTTCATTTAAAGTAAACTTGGATTCTGCTCTTCTATTTTTAGAACTTTGATCACCTACAATAGAGTCCTCTTGGGCCTAGGCATTTGCAAGATACAACATGTTCTATAATAAAAAGAAAAAAAAGTGAAATCCATAGTGCTCACATTCCTGCATGTTCATCACCAAGTTAGCTTTTTACTCCCAGTTTTGTAGATGGCAGGCATTACAGATTTCCCAAGTCATTTTAGGAGGTCTGTTTCCTCCACTTTCTTAGGCCTGAAACACCTCTCAGTACACCGAGGATTATGGAAATCTGCATTAGATGGCCACGTGCAGACCATCATCTTGTAACATGCAAAATGTTTTCTTTATTGTATCTAATGGGATAAAAGGAAATGGGAGAGAAACTATTCAGAATTGAGACAATCATTCTTCAGCATTCCAAAATTAAGGAATTTTAACTTTCTTGAAAACCTTTTCTTCAGTTTGTAGATTGTTTTTGGCAGATTAGAAAAAACTGACAGTACGTTTTGTTTGAACTATTGTTAGATGAAATTGTCAAAGGTGAAAAGAAATTAATTTTTGTCTCTTAAATTACATGGAAGTATGTGTCTTGTGTGATTCAATTTGTGTGTATGTTTCCTCCAACTCTAAGCCTTCTTTAACAGAAGAAGTCTTAAACCTTAAAACCATTCTTTCCTAAGATTTACTTCTATTTAAAAAAAAAAAAAAAAAAAAAAAAGGCTTACTTCTAAGGTAATCATTTGGGGAAAAAATGGTTTTCCATCAAAATTATGTAATTTTTGTGATTAAAGTACTAGACCAGTTCCAGACAGTCTGTTGTTACCAATAAAACTTTTAACTAGAGCTATTCTTAATATATGGGATATATGTAGTTGTATTTTGAGTATATAGATGATGTGAAGATAAGTTATTTTAGAAGCATCACTGAAATCACTGAATTTATTGTAATCTTTCTGGAAGCTCAAGTATAGATGCTGTTCTTTTGGTACCACTTTTCATTAATACCTGTCTTGGTTTTGAGGTTTCACTGAAACAGGGTTTCACTGTGTTGTCCAGACAGGCCTTGATCACTATGGAACCCAGGCTAGCCTCATACTTGTGATAATTCTCCTGCCTCAGGCTCCTAAGTGCTAGGATTTAAGGCATGTGCCACCATGCCTGGCCATATTGAGAAGAATTCTCTTACAACTGTAACCCATTGACCCAATATTTATTATAGGGTAAAGGGTACTATAGGAGTTAATCCATCAATACATCCATATGATTTTTGGGAAATTTTTTCTGATTTTCCAGAGGGGCATGGAATATGGTTTATTTTCCCTTTTGGACTAATATAGCATCCTGGACCCCTCCACATACAACTGTCCCCATGCTTTGTAGTACTAATGAAGACTCTAATGACATGAGCAGTGTTCAGAAGGGTAGGTCTGTGGGTCAATCATTTATTTAGCACTGCTAAAGTTTTTCTTCCCCAGTCCACTGCAACACAATTCAGGTTTTTACGTACCCTTATCCTAAACCAAACTTTTTAAATAATGTCTAAAGGGTGTTATCACTAGTAACAAGTTAAGGAAAATAGTAAAAGAAAAATCAGAAAATTTCAAGGAGTCTTAAATACTTGTAGTTGTAGTGTAAATGTTCTTTGAAATATTCAAAGTAGAACTGGACTTCAATCTTTTTCTCTACTCCCACATCATCTTCAATGGTTAGAAGGTCCTCAGTGATCACTACTTACAAGCTTCTGGAAGATATTTGTTTTGTTTTTTGTTTTTTGTTTTTTGTTTTTTGTTTAAGATTTTTTTTTTTTTTTTTTTTTTCCTTGTTTCAGAACCTTTACTTGCTTATTCACTAATTTTTATGGCCGGCTCAGCCCACCCCGAGGGCAGGGCTGGTGCAGCATGTGGTGCCGGGGATCGAACCGCGGTCCCTGAAGCCGCCCAGGCTTTCCCAAGCAGGCGCTTTAGGCCACTGAGCCATCCCGCCGGGCCCCTGGAAGATATTTGTTCCTCTCCTTCACATCTATAATGGCTAAGCCCACTCATGTGTGTCTCTTCCTCTCCCCACCCTATTTTTCCTATCCTTAGGTTCAATTAAAAAGGCAGAGACCACATAGTAAATAAAGGGTCTTAGATTACGTGAAGCATTTAAAGTAGGACTCATCCATTTCCAGAGAAAACCACGACTGCTCTGCACCTTTGCCAGAGGACACTCTGCATGGGGTGCTAGGAGTATGACTAGAAGCACATGTGCAGTAGTAGGAGTAGGCAGCACTCTGTCCTCCTCTAACTGGCGTGATGTCATTCAGTGTGCTACACAAGTGACCAGGTGAACATTTGAGTTAGTGGCTTCAAAGGTATAGTAGCTTTACCCCTGTTATCTGCAATCGGTATGCAACCTTACCAGAACATACTTGCTATCCATTCTTTGCTTACAGAATACAAAAAAAAGCTGAGGTTTTGTTTTTTGTTTTTTGTTTTCCTTTGGTTTGTTTTGTTTTGTTTTTGGTACTAGGGATTGAACCTGGGTTCCCACACTTGCCAGGTAGGCACTTAGACCACTGATCTATCTCCCCAGAACAAAAAGAAAAAAGGGGAAAAAAAGCTAGATCTGTGTTTTAAAAATACATATAAATTATGAGCACTTTGAATATTTTGATCTGAAATGTCCCTTGAGGTGGAAGTGGTGGGAGTTGTTTATCATGAATGTGAAAGCATGTAAGTTCAATGATAGCAGTTGTAAAGCTCTATAAGACCAAATAGTCTTACGCCAAAATCATGTGCCTATGTTTCTTGTAGATTGCTTTTTAATAGGTTACCTTTTAGTTCCTTACCTCAAGATCTCCCAAATATTTGACTTTTAGACAACCCATCCCCATTTTTTTCTTTTACTATAAGTCACATTCAGTGTTCATATTCTCCCAACTATCTTTGACTTTGCTGTGTTTAAGTAGATGATTGCATTAAGTGTCCTCTGTTGTTTCTCTTCCATATTCCTCTCAAGAGCTCTTTCTGTATGTTCCACGTACTCTCCCTTTTTTTTTTTTTTTTTTCCTCATGTAATCTTTCTTAGAGATCAAGATTTTAAATTGAGTTCCCAGTTTACATATTTGGGTAAGCAAGAGTTATCTAGGTACTAGACAATTTTCAGTTCCATTCCTGACTTGGTGACTCAGGCTTTTCTTAGAAGACAGGTCCTATAGAGCTGAGTTTAACTTTATCTGGGTTAAGGGAGGGTACCAGCGTAGAAGCTGAGAGTGAGATCTCTGAGAGGAAATGCATTTGCTAAACCAAGAAGGCCACAGTCACCATCCAGGAAAGGTAGTGGCACATGAGAGCCCAGTGTTGTCACTTCAGCTGGGCCTAATTTGTTGGACACACTCCAGCTGAAGGGTAGCTGAAGGCATCATGTTCCGCTGGGTGGGCTTATCCAGAGGAAAAAGGACAGGCATTTTCCAATATGGCATAAAGCTGGTATAAATGCTGCCTCCTGCGCCCAACCCCAGAAAATAGGCAGCATTACTGTAATGCTTAAACTAGGAGGCCAGCCATGGTTTCACATGTGCCATGGAGGTTGAGGAGGAAGAGCACAAGTTGGGAGTTCAGCCTGGGCACTTAGAGACTTCAGAAAGACCTTATCTCAAGGGGGAAAGCCCAGTAGGGATGTAATTCAGTGTCAACGGCCTAGGTTCAACAAGAGTACTGCAAAACAGAAATAAAACATGTCCTTCAAAATGCCCATGTTAAAATTTTTTTTAAAAAACATGTTTTAGCCTCAGTTAACTAAAGAAATGTATTAACTATTCCACTGAGTTAGATTTAAAGTTTAAATTTGTTGATAGGGAAACCATAGAAACATTACTGAATTTATTTGTAGCAGTGACTCAAAATAATTGTAGTAAAATGTACTTTCACTTTGTAAAAGTTCCTGATTCAATTTGTTTTATTACCAAGACATAAAGACCTCTTTCAGTAAAAACTTTTCTGTTTCAGGTGGGAGATATAGTTTGGGCACAGTACCTCCCTGGCAAGCATGAGAGTCAAGAATTTGATTCCTAGTACTGGATGGAAAAAAAAAAAACTTCTCATTTTGACTTGCCTTAGGAATCCTGTCCATTCCTTTTTTAAACCTGAATGATTTCAGATTTGTGGCACAGAATTATTTTTAGTAAATTATTTAAAGTACTTTATACTTGTAATTTGTAATACTAGATTCATTGTAAGACTGGGTCTAATTATCAATTCATAGTACTATTAGTGCTAGTCTTCTGTGGAGCTCAAAGTGTTCCACCTGTATTATATTAAGCCTCATAACATCCCTGTGAGGCAGGGGCATTTTGCAAGTGATTATAGATTGCCATGCTGAATCAGCAGAACCTTACAGCATTATGATAAGCTTGGGAAAGATTGAGGTCATGTACTAACTTGCTCTCAGGAAACCCTGTGTGCAGCCAAATATTTTTGCTGGCAGTATAAAGCCAACAGCTGCCACAGTTAGAGTCTCTGGGAAATCCACTGTCCATTGATGCAGTTCAAAACAATATAATTTGAAAAAACAGATCTAAGAGAGTGCCTGGTTCCTTTGAGAGGCAGATGAATGACAAATGACATGAGTCTAGCATCCCCCACAAGTCCCAGGTTTAATCTGAAGAAAAGCTGCCTTTGCTGTAGTGCTGCTTCTGAAAACTAGGCTTGCCCAGCAGTTGTGTCCATCACCTTCACCTGCGCTGTCTGCCTCACCTTCAAGCTATCCAGCAGGCAGGATTTCCAAAAACAAATCTTGTAAATTTAAGCCAGCGGTTCTCAACCTGTGGGTCCAGTGGGGGTCAAGTGACCAAGACACAGGGGTCGCCTAAAGCCATCAGAAAATGTTATTTATTTGGAATTACAGTTTTGAAGTAGCCACCAAAATTATTTTTTGGTTTGGGATCACCGCAACATGAGGAACTGTATTGCAGGGTCACGGCATTAGAAAGGTTGAGAACCACTATTTAAGCTGTCCATCTGCACTGAAGCTAAGTTGTTTCAGAATTCCACAGGGTAGAACTTTCCTGAAGTCTTGATGACTGTATAATACTAACTTATCTAGTGCTTGAAAGCTTAACTGGGTTAATTAAGACTGAAAGTAAAAAAACATTTTATGAAGATTTTGTTATTTCATTATTTGAGTGGATGTAAAATACTATGGAAACCTCTCTTGTGGCTAGTACCTGTAAAGCAAAACTAATTTCCACCTAATTTAGACCAGTTAATTTAATATGAAATAACTTAATTACTATTGTGTTTTTGTGTGTATTTATAAGTTATTGAATTGTGTTGTGTGCCATGGTCTATATGGATGGCTATCATTCACCTGCATATTTCTCTTTTTGTCTTGCCAATTGCCATAGTGCTCGTCTTAAACTTTCCCATGAACTACTGAACAAGAAATTAGCAGGTTTCTCTATGACAGTGTTTCTGATTTCTTGCAAGTAGATTTTTAAATAGGCCTTATACATTATTTAAAAGCACGTTACTGATACAAAATCCTGAAAGTTTCTGGATCTAATTGTTAATGCAGATAAGTTTACCAGGGCATCACAATATTTTTCCCTCAATTAATGAGATATGCTGGAAATTACATTTATTAAGAAAAGGGGACAGTCTGTTTATAGCAGAGGTGGTCAGGACACCAAATGTAGGAAACTTTGTAAATGTTGATCTTTGTTAATTTCACTTTGGCCTATACATGCAGATTGTGGCCCCTTCTTCCTACACTTTTGCTGGACTTTGAAACATGTAAGTGCCAGCAGTTTTTAGGGCCCTCCTGCCTCTACTGCTGCCTGGTTGAGACATGTCAGTTTCTGAGTAAGACTGAGCCCCTCTTTTTTTCCTAATTGCCTCTTGTTTAAAATACTTATAGAAGTTTGGTTGATGATTCACTGCCATTCCTGCTTAAATTGGAGCGAATGAATGTCATAAGGAATTTAAAGAGTAACTTTATAGATTTGATTAAATCTGTTTCTGTTGTCATTACAAAATGTAGCAACTAAAGAGAGATCTGACAGGAACTCTTTCCAGAATGTCCAATAAAGTTAGAATAGTGTAATGACCAAAAAGGAGGGGGACAGTGGGGAGATAGCTCTGTGGCACAAGTGCCTGCCTGGCAAGTGCAAGGGTCGTGAGTTTGAACCCCAGTCCAGCAACAACAACAACAAAAAAAAAGCCTGCTTTGGGGTTATTAGCCAATGCTTTCCAGCCCCTTTCACTTATTATTTTGCTTATCTCCCACTCTAAGTTCAGTGATCATTCTCCACAATCAAAGTTTACATATACATAGTAAAAATTTAGGGACTGGAGATAGCTTGGCGGTCTAAGTGCCTGCCTGGCAAGCTTGAGGACCTAGGTTCGATCCTCAGTACCACAGGCTCTGCCAGTCTGAAGCACTGTGCTGGCCACTGAAACCAGCTATGGTGGTGCACCCCTTTAATCCCAGCACTAGAGAGGACAAGACAGGAGGATCAATATTAGTCTGAGCCTCATTATGAGACCCTGTACCAAATCAATCAATCAATCTTTTTTAAAAAAGTAATGTGTCTTTTTTGTTGTTGTATAAGCAAACTTTAAAAGGCTCTGTAGTGCCACATACATATTTGGCCTTCAGAACAAAGCAGATGGTCATCTTCACAAGCATTTGCTCATGTTTGATACAGGTAATTTAGGATGGCATTCCCAAGTGGCACCCCTTTTTTTGGAAGAAGGCCCCTGACGATCTCAGTATAGAAGATGAATCACTCATGGTTGCTTGTTCCTCATAGTACCTGGCCCTACATGCTCAGCCCTTGCTGCTGCACAGCTGTGCTAGTGCCCAGTTCATAAAGACTGGGACTATTGTGAGATCTGGGGTGAAGGGACACATTTATATGCATATGTAAAAATGTAAGTTCAACAGTAAAGCTGTTTTAAGAATTTGAATAAAATAGATTAAACTTAGGTTCTGTATATTATGAAAATAATTCTTTAGTATTCCCCAAAGAGTTCTGTGTGGGAGCATATAAACTGTTAAGCTCCTAGGATTGTCCACTTCCCAACATGTCCTTTCTTTCTAAAGTCTTAAAGGATATACTTGATTTCTTCCCCAACCTGGGTTTCTCTGGAGTACGAATACCAGATTTTCAAGGTATAGTACTTGTGTGTATGTATGTGTCTACATACTAACTATTAGGTAGTCTCATTTCCATAGATGACTCTTTACAGTTTAAAAAACAAAAATAAGCCAGAGTAAAAAGCCTTTTGTGAACTAGGCAAGAACATAGAGGAAGACTAAAGGAATGGCACTTGTAGTCACAAAAAAAATAGTAACTCTGCCTACTATAATTGTTCAGAGTTTTTCAGATGTTTGAGACAAGACCAACTCTGGTATAGTAACTTCTTTTCCTGTATAAATGTTTGCCTAGGAATCATCTAATTTTTCTCTCAGTTATCGAGTTGCAGAGTCAATCTAGACTGAACCCAATTCTTCAGTCAGAATTATAGAGTTTTGACTAAATGGTGTGGAAGACTGAGGTGATCAAATTATAAGGTTTTCTAAAAACCTTCCCATATACACACACATATGCCATGTCCCATGATGCCTCAGACCCGGTGCTCTCTAGGCCTTGTCAGTGAGCTTTTGCTACAGACACTCTACACTTGCCTGGCAGTCACTGCCTTTGTTCTGGTGAATTCTGATGGCTTTGATCCCTGGAGAGTCTGCCTGCTCCTTGGTCCCCTGTCATGTTCTGCCATGTCCTCCTCCCCTCCTTTTCTCATCTTCTGTGATCCTGTGCATACTTAATAAAATTCTTGCATTGTTATCAGTGCTTTGCTCTCTCTACTCAGATATGATTTAGCATAATTTAATGTTTTAGAACCCTAAATTGGATGATTCTGTGTTCTACTATCAGCTTTTTGCATTGTACTTTAAATTGAGAACACCTGCTTTTTGCAAAGCACACTAGTAAGGTCCTCCCATGATTGCTCAAGCAAGTGCTAGAATGAAAGATTTGGGACTAGACAGTAGTAAACAAAATGAAGCCAAAAATTTTAGCTTCCATGTGGTATTATTAGAATCACAGTTGGAGAAGGAAAAGAGGATATATGCAAGTAGCTATAGCATCTCTTTTTTGGGTAGTGGGAGTTACTTGGAACCAAACTCGGGACCCCAAGCTTGCCAGGAAGGCCATAGCATCTCTTTAGGAGGGCATCAACTGCTAGCTACATCTGTAGAAACTGGAAGGAATTGACTCCCTGGTGGGGGGAGCATGCAGCAAAAAGGGCAGGCAGATCTGAGAAGTGGAATATCAAAATGAATCAGAGCAGTGCACGCTGATGTGCAAGAGGGGGACGCCATGGACTTGTGAGCAACGAAGGATAGCCCCGAAGATGAATGAAGGCCAGGTGACAGGATGCCTTTCAGGCCTCTACCCATGCCTGTAGGTACCACTCTGAATAGCCACTGTTAGGGTGAAGCAGAACCCTTGTTAGCTTTGTGTGAGGGTAGGTGACAGAGGCAATAAGTCACCAATCCTCCCTGTTTTTCTTCCTCCCTCTGTCCTCCTTCCCACATCTTTAGTAGACGTTTTTATTGGACCTGATATTCAATTTCCAGGCCCTCTGAGGATTTCAGTACTTTCTCAGGTTAATCATAATTTCTAGATACCTCTCCTGGCTCAAATGTAACTTGATCCTTAGAAGCCAACTGCTCCCCAGAACACTGTGTGGAAGGGATATGCAACGTGGTGAAGGTCTTTTGAGTATGTCCTCCACAACCCCTACTGCCACCCCTTTTTCTCTAGTGACTTTTCCTCCTGCATGTTCTTCAGAAATTACCCTGATGCCCTTAATATGTGTAGTCTGAATTTTTTTTCTTACATAGCCTCTTCCTAATGTTTGATTCCAAAATCCAGAGTTTTAAATCTCCACTCTACTGTCTCATATTATAAAGCTCTTCAGAACAGATACATACTTCTGAAGAGACATCTGTGATCTTTGGATCCTGGCTAAACTGAATTTAGATTCATCTGCAGCTATGAAACTGTTCAGTATTAACACAACATTGAAAACCCACTATGTGCCAAGAAGTCAATAAAAAAACATATCTGGAAGCCGTAAGTGCAACGAAAGGAGCTCCTGGAATGAGGGAAGTGTCCTGATGGGGTAGGCGTGAGGCATGGAGGAAACACCAAGGGAGGCGCCCCGCTTAATGGAAAGAGCCTTGCAGAGCAACCGTGGGGCCCTTAAAGAGAAGGGCATTTGTGCCAGTGTACAGAGTGCCAGAATTGTAGGGGTAGGGAGGTCCTGGGGATTGAACCCAGGGCGTCTGCACTGAGCTACACCTCCAACTTATTTATTATTCTGAGACAAACTCTTATTCAGTCATTAAGTTGCCCAGGCTGGGCTCAAGCTGTGAGCATCCTGTGTGAGCTTCCCAGAGTACTGAGAGTACAGGCTAGTACGTGAAGTCTTGAAGAAGTGGGGTGCATCGAAAGAGGAGCAACAGTATTGCTGGATGGAGAGAGAAACATTAAGTTATAAGGTTGGCTATGGCAGTAATCGGAATTCATGATTTAGGAGATAAAATATTTACATTACTTAGACCAAAGTCCTTATGAGGATTTTAAAACAATATTTGTATCATTTCTATATTTTAGCTCATCAAAAATTAATTATATTCCTACAGCATAATTCTGTTGGCTTTGTTTTTGAAGTATTTGAAAGAAATAGAACATTTTCATAATTGTGTCTTTTGAAGGGTTTAATCCCTGGTACTGTATGCCAACTAAGTCTGGGTGTGGTGGTGCACACCTGTAATCCCATCACTGGGGAGGCTGAAACAGGAGGATCACTACGAGTCCCAGCTTCCTAGTGAGACACTGTACCAAATACATTTATTTTTTTTAAATTGTCTTTTGAGACACTACCCCTGATCTTTTGGCTTAGTGCTGAATTAGAACTTCACTTTATATTTTATTTCTTTCACTGCTATTGGTGGGTTTTTTTTAGTTTTGATTCCTTCTCTAGTTTTATTCTTACTTTTCAACCTTCTAAACAAATTATGGTTCCTTCATTTCCCTATTCATATAGTTCTCAAACCTTAGCTAGCTGAGTCCAGTGAATTAAACCTTCTTCAATCTTCATATTGTATTTAGCTTTCACTCTCAATAATCCATTGCTCTGGAAGATACAGTAAAAACACAATAATCTCGTTGAATGAGTGAGTGCCACCATGATAAGCTTAATATGTAGTCTTGTTGCCTTTCAGTTCATTAACTAACTATAACAGTTCTAAAGCCGCACTTCCATAGGTTCTTTCAGCATCTGTGTACACCTGACTGTTTTGAACTGTGAACACAGAAACTTAGATAATTACAGTAGACTTTGGATAAATTGTTATATATGCGTACGGTTCACAGTGAAAGATTATCCACTAGGGGACGCCCACTAGGGACCCCCCCTCCTGTCCCTGTCTTGAACAGGAGCTTTCTTTCCCCTAATAAATATGTTCTACTCATTTAAAAAAAAGAAGAAAAGAAAGATTATCCACTATCATTCTACCTATTAAATTCAGTACTGATAGGTAATATGTGACAGCAGAATCAGTAATAGTTGTTAGGAACAGAGGGACTTTCTGAGTCGAGTAATTGTCCTCCTGGTATACAGTATGATATTAATGTTAAAAGTGGGCCTAAATATTTCAAGCTTGTGGCATGATAGTTGATTTTTTTTGTTTAATCAGTAGCATCTTGCCATTGATGAAAACAACCCTAGACCTGTTGCTTTCTCTGAAGCAGAGTGTAGAGGGTTTTGCTTGGTGGGGATGGCCTCAAGAATGGTGAATTTTGCCATGTCTTCTTGCTGAAGAGAAATTGTGGTATAGTAACAAGCCAGTACCAAAGGAGGAGGAGGATCATGGGGCTTCAGTTCCTCCCAGTACTACAGAAAGTACAGCTGCATGTTTTTAATATGCACGGCAGGAGATTTCAGCAGCTCGATGATATATAGTGCATTAATGTTGAAAAGATAAACACATTTGGCGAGCGCAGGAAGGGCCCTGCGCTTTCATGTTAGCAGAATGCTTCCTAATGAATAAGAATGTGCTGCTGGCTTCACACAGCCATATGCTGGGCTTTCTAATTTTAGTTGGGTGCAGATGCATAATTCTTATCTTATCTTCTAGAACCTTTGGGATGCAGTGTAGCTTTTTCTATAATATTGAATCTATAGTACTTGGCCGGAAGCTGCCTGTCATTGTTCAGTGACTTCTTTGCTCCGCATGAGTCTCCTTGTTGCTGGGGCTGACAATCGCCCCAACTGAAACCATCCAATTCCAAAGTGCAAGAAATGATGGAAATGATGGCTGTTTTCCCAGTAGAGTCTTTAACATTTGTTGTGGAGGTGATTAGACTTGTGTTTGATGTCAGTCCAATGAAAAATTGGTAGATTTCTGGGTTAGTAATTTTACTCATTTTGAAGCAGTAGAGTTAATTATAAAATCTCACAAAGTATCAGTTTCCATTTTCTAATGCTTTAAATAACAGGAATTTAATGCTTTAAATAACACGGGTTCAGAGGCCTGGCAGGATGGCTCAGTGGTCTAAAGCGCCTGCTTGGGAAGGCTTGGGCGGCTGCAGGGACCGCGGGTTCAATCCCCTGGCACCACATGCTGCGCCAGCCCTGCCCTCGGGGCGGGCTGAGCCGGCCATAAAGATGAGTGAATGGACGGATAAGGATTCTGAAACAAGAAAAAAACTAATAATAAAAAAAAAATAACACGGGTTCAGTAAAAGCAACTATCTTCATGCATGACCACATATAACTTTGTTAATTGGTCTTCATATCAGGGATATCTAACAGGAGCAGTGGGAAAATTCTAGATTATATATGTACAAATACCCCATGGATTACCTCACAGTTGGTTATTTTTGCAGTGAATGCTGTTGTTTGAATTCTGGCTTTTTAAAGAAGTCTAATGTCCAAAAGTTTTCTACAGCCTCGTAGATGATTTTTAAAAGGGGGAAAAAAAAGGAAAGAAAGAATCACCTTCTGCCATAACGGTGGTATCAACCTGACCCTGGAAGGGGTGAGCACCAGTGGTGGTTGCCACTCCTCTGCTGGAGTTAGAACAGCCTCGTGGCTGCCCCTGGAGCCCTCACTGACATCCCAGGAAAGGGACAGGACACCGTTCTGCTAACATTTTCTGTAAAGACCCCTAGCAGTTGCCTAACAATAGGCAAGATCTTTTAATACATCAAAATTGATATATTACCAAAAACCAATAAATGTACTCTAGAGGAATATGTAAAGGTCTTTTTTAAAAACTTAATAATTATAAATACTCAATGTACTTTTTGAAGAGGTTTTTTTTTTTTTTTTTCTATTTTTTTTTTCAATTGCTGATTTATTATTCTCAGAAAACTGGAATTTTGCTTTCAAATTATGTTTTTACATGCTAATAAGAAAGGGTAGTTTAATCCAGCTAAAAAAAATTTGTTTTCCTTGTATATTTGAGTCAGTTATACCTCTAGAAATGAAATGTTTTCTTGTTCACCTTACTTTTGTTCTGACAGAAAATGCAAATAATGGACCAGGGATATAGCCTAGTGGCACAGTGCCTATCTGGGAAACACAAGGTCATGAGTTTGATTCCCAGTACCAAAAAAGAAGATTCAAGTAATAATGACTCACAAGAAAATGTGTAGAGGGCCAGGCATAGTGGCACATGCCTGCAGTCCCAGCACTATGGAGGCTGAGACAAGAGTATTACTGTTCAAGGCCAGCCTGGGCTACAAAGTGAGTTCAAGTCTGGCCTGAACTGTGTAGTAAAACCCTGTCTCAAAGAGACACACAAGAAATGTAATATTAATGATTTTCCCTCAATTTGTGGTATGACTCATTTTAATACAGTCCCTGAAGAGACAGGGTTTTGTCCTTTGCTTTGAAAACTGGAAATCCAATTAATTAATTAAGCAGCCACCCAGGAGGAAAAAGGATAGTCACAGAAAGATTAAGGGGGCATCTTTAGGCAGTCTTTTCATTCTGTGGGCTCTTAGCTTTACAAAACTGTATTATTAAAATATAGCTAT
>PVJA010011954.1:0-37965 GCA_004027025.1 Myocastor coypus
ACCAGACCTATATGTGTAAATGTCGTATAGTCTCCCTAATATAAGAACTTTAAAGAAGAAAACAAGAACTTAAGGGCATAACACAGCTGAATGTGTTATGGATTAAACAACGAAGTGACTGGAAGCAGACAAAGCAGAAAACATCAATAGCAAAACCATACACTTATGTACACAGGATGAATCAGATATTGGTCTCAAGTACCTTCAAAAGGTTCAGCATATTGATTATAGCACAATGTAACGCTAAAATTATGTTTGGAATACATGTCACTCTTGTCTTTTTGATATGTACTGCTCCTGGAGTAAACTCAGTTACTGTCATTCTCTCAAGAGTAGTACTTGAAAATAAGAGACTGGGCCAAAAACCTTATTCTTGACAGGCTACAATTTTGTATTTCCTGGAATTTCCAAATATCTGTGTCAAAATTGTGTAACTGCTTATATCACATTGCATGGAAGGCTATTAAAATATCAGCAATGGTCAGAAAATATCATTTACAAGCTAAGTCAATGATATTTGATACTCAGAAAGCCAATGATGATAAGCCCAGTACCTATGTTATAGAATAATAATATCAGAAAGCTTTTCTGCTGGAGGGTTGAGAATGTAAGTTAACAGACTGACAATTGGAGAAAAAGAAGGGCTATAAAGATAGCCAATATTTTGGACCTAGCCCTTCAAGGTCAATAAAGACCCAGGATATAGGAGAACCTGTGCTGTAATATCCTATATCTCAGAGGTGTCCCAAATTTCCTGGTCAAGGAGATTATGGGACCTCAGAGGAAAGGGATGAATGAACTGCATTCCGTCTAAGGAGAGTCACCCAAAGAAAAACATTCTCTCAGGCTTTCACAGAAAGCAAAATGGCCAAGCAATGGCCGTGACTCGTCCCAAAGGCTAACACTAACAACAGTTCTACAAAGTACTGTCTATGGTCTCAAATTTAATCCTGAGGGGATTTGACCCTGGAAGATACAAAAAAGATGAATGTTTATTTATACAGGTCTTGCTTCGACTTGCCCTTGACCACCCAGCAAGAAAAAAAAAAGTCCTTAATTACAATGCATGGAACGCAGAGCTAGATTGGTGAGATCAGTTTTAGGAGGCTTAGTTTCAATAGCCTCCAACATCACAAGCTTCACTGGTGGCACACTGCAATTGCAAAACCTTTGACTGTGTATGTATCTGCTTCCTCGTAGTCCAAAGAGAAGTATAATTTTTCCCTTTTATTTCTTACTTTCTTTTTTCTATGCCACATCAATAGGGAGGTGGGTCATGCCCACACACTGCACTCTATAGAATGATTATGAGGACAATATGCAATATGTCAACTTTCAAAGAAAATAAGGGGGAAAAGAAAAAAAAATGTAATGTTGATTTAGAAAGGTTAATGTTTAATTGTTTGATCAATCTTATATACCTATATGTATTAATCTAAAGTGATCTGATGATGAAAATATGTAATATAACCATTGTTAAATTTAAACAATAAAAAAAATGAAAAAAATACTTAAAGTTGTGTGTGTTTGTATTAATGTATTTATTGTGCTATCATTCTAGGGGGCTGCCGCTTGAGCCATAGGTACTTTTGATAAAGTTATTAAATGTATCATATTTATTTATTTATTTGATACAATCTCACTATGTGGTGTAGGTTGACCTTGATCTTGCTTCTGTAGCCCAACCTGGTCACAAACTCCTGGTGCTGCTTCTAGCTCAGCCTGCGGACTGCTGGCCTTATAGGTGTGTGCCACCACACCTGATACATTAAATGTATTATAAAATAAATCACATTTAAATTTACCAGACAGGGGATAGGTGACAGGGATGGAGAAGGTGGAGAAACCTGGTTACATTCATTGGAAAATGCCATATGGGAACAGGAAAAGGACAAGTGAAAGAAGGGAAAAATATATATTCAAGTATATAGGCAGAATAGTTTGGATAATTGCATTATTTGTTCCTTCTGCTCTTTTGAAAGAAGCAGTTAATGCTTAATTTTTCTGTTTACTCTGATTTTTGTTTCCTTTTTGGAATTTCTTATAATATCTTTTTTTTCCTTTGAACAAAGCTTACATGTTTATATCTGGTAATCTGAGGAACTAATTTGAAGATAGCATCATATAGTATAGCAATGATTGTTGAATTTCTATAACTTTGTTTAGTGAAATCTTGTATCATTTATAATACTGTTGTGTCTATCTATTTTGTATTCTTTAAAAACTAAAAAAAGAATAATCCTATATGGACTAGTTTTGTAAAGAAAAATAATTATTTGAAAAATAACTCAATTTTTTTCAATGCAAAGAAATTTAAAAGTGTTTTGCTTTTGAAAAATATCGGAACCATAAGGCTAGTTGTAAATTACATATTATTTCACTCAGTTTCTTTCTTTCTTTCTTTTTCGTTCATTTATTTATTTTTAAATTTATTTTCTTGTTTCAGAACCTTTGTTTATTCACTCATTTTTATGGCCGGCTCAGTCCTCCCTGAGGGCAGGGCTGGCGCAGCATGCGGTGCCCAGATCGAACCTCGGTCCCTGAAACCGCCCAAGCTTTCCCAAGCAGGCGCTTTAGACCACTGAGCCATCCCACCGGGCTTGCTTGCTTGCTTTCTTTCTTTCTTTCTTTCTTTCTTTCTTTCTTTCTTTCTTTCTTTCTTTCTTTCTTTCTTTCTTTCTTTCTTTTTCTTTCTTTCCTTCCTTCCTTCCTTCCTTCCTTCCTTCCTTCCTTCCTTCCTTCCTTCCTTCTTTCTTTCTTTCTTTCTTTCTTGCTCTCTTATTTCTTTCGTGTATGGTGTGACATACTAAACCCAGAGAATATTTAACTCTATTCCCAACGTTTTGTGAAATTTTCTTTTGAAATAACATCTCACTAGTTTTCGCAATCTGACCTTGAAACATCAATCCTTCTGCCTCAGCCTCCTGAAGTATGATTATAAGTATGTGCCACCATGAGTTTTATTTTTACCAAAAGAGTTTTAGTTTGTTTTTTACTTGCAGAAGTAGCAGTTCCCACAGGTGTATGCTCCTGGATTCACAGATTCTAGATTTCTATAATACTTCTGGGAATTCTATGATAAACAGTAATGCCAAAACCCAAATGAGAAGTCATTCTTCATAATTCCAAGGTGAAAGATGCACAGTATCAAGGAGCCAATGTATAACTCAGCAGCTGTGGTTTGAATGAGTCCATTTCAAATTCAAATGTTTTTAGTATGATAGAATGAAGAAGGATGTCCTGTCGAGTCTGGTTGTTCAGGCCTGTAATCATAGCACTCAGGAAGGAGGCTGAGGCTGGGGGGTGGCCACAATTTTGAGGTCAGCTTGGGCTACATGGGGAATTACACTCAGAAAATAAAGTGAGACTTTGTCAAAAAAATAAAACCAAATCAAAGCAAAAAAACAAGTTAAGCCTTTAAGAGGTGATTAGGTCATGAAGACTCCCTCCTTGAGAATAGAAGCAAGGCCTTTATAAAGAACCTGCATGTACTATTCCAGGAGCTTGTCAATTAAAACATATTTATGTTGTCAAATTATCTTGGTTTGGGCAAGAAGGAGACAAAGATTTTAATGAAAAATATATATATCACCTTCATTAGGTACATTCTGATTTATATCCCACAAATAACTGTAAACAACTGAAAGTTGTTAAGAGTGTAGACTAAAGGTGTTTTGCTTCTGTCAATCATTTATTATGATCCATGTACCTTAAGGTTAAGGATCTGATCTGTCCTGGGCCTTGGTTTCCTCATCAGAAAAATGTAGATAATAATAGTACATACTCAATATGGCTGTTGAGAGTATGAAATTACACAACTCATGTAAATACTATGAACAACATGCTACATAGTTTGTTGTCTCTCAGTATCTGCAGGGATTGGTTCCAGGACCTCTTTCTAAAGGTAGCAAAATCCATTGATGTTCAAGGCTCACATATAAAATGGTGTATTATTTGCATAGAATCTGTACATATCCTTCCACTTAATGTAAAAATCTGTAGATTACTTGCCCTACTTAGGACAATGTAAATGCCATGTACCTCATTTTAAAAAAAATCTTTTATTTATTTGATACTTGGTCTTGCTGCACAGCTCAGACTCACAGTGATCCTTCTGTCTCAGCCTCCTCAGCACTGGGATTACAAGCATGCACCACATGACCAGTTTCAGTGGCTAGCACAGTGCACCCAGGGTTTGGGGCCAGTATGGCATGCAGTACAGGGGATCTAACTCCCGTCCTTGTGCTTGCCAGGCTAAGGTATCTCCTCAGCCCCTATGTGCCTCATTGTTATATTGAATTGTTTAGGGGAAAACAGCAAAGAAAGTTGTATTCATGGTCAGTATGCACATATTATTTCCAAATATTTTTGACGTATGATTTTTGACTTGGTTGAATCCACAGATGCAGCATCCACAAAGATGGACGGTTTATGGTGTATGCTTCCATGCTATCAATGTATTGAATATGTTATACAAGCTTTATTTTGGTACTGAGGATTGAACTCAGTATTGAATATATCATAGGACATATATAAATATATAACAAAAGAAGTATATACACATTTATTTTCTCATTATCCTGTGGTGAATCTTGTCTATGTAGCATAGAATTCCTAGTGTATTACCTTAATAATGTTTAAATCATGCAATTTATTCCTTCATTGGCCCCGTAGCTTTGGATCCAGTCTCAGAATGTCAATATCATGTTGTAATACAAAATTAATGTGAATGAGCTGGACACTTGAATGCATTAACTTTCCTGCAAATAGGGCACCGCACCCACCAAGGAAAAGGAAATGCCAGCAAGTCCTGGATGCTGTCATAAGGACCTGAGACTTGGCCCTATATCCTCACCTGAGATTCATCCCAGCCAGTAAGATAGATATTGTAGCTGAGGAAATCGGCATTGTTCCTTTCCTGCATCTGGGTCTCCAACAGCTGCAGCAGATCTGCGAACCACTCAAAGGCGTGTGTGTCTCTGCATAGCCAGTAGAAATAGATCTGCAAGAGGCATGGATCACAGAGCAGACTATATTGGGACCGGCTCTATCATTATTGACATATATACTTCTACTTCCAACAGGCTTTGTTTTCTCAGGCTTACAATGTGTAAAAACACTGTTTTGTGAAACCTCTGGATGTTTCATGACTTAACTCATGGAAACCTGCTATGACTTTCACTCAGAAAGCTCTAAATAATACAGAATTAACAAAAACTGTGCTTGCTAACAGATTTTTGCTCTGGAGCTACTCCTCTATGGATTCCATTATATCTCCTCTAAGGTCTAAGAAATCTAGACTGGCAGTAATTGCTGCATAACTTCTTCCCAATCAACAGCCTGGACCACCAGACAGTAGTTCTTAGGGGAAAAATCATTATGAACATCTCTTGGATGTAGAAAAGAGATCAGAGGGAATGAAATTTCAAGACAAGCTCAATGTCCCTGTTAAAATTTATCTTTACAATTGCTGGAATGACTCAAGTTTTTTTTTTTTTTTTTTTTTTTTTTTTTTTTTTTTTTTTTTTTTTTTTTTTTTTTTTTTTTTTTTTTTTTTTTTTTTTTTTTTTTTTTTTTTTTTTTTTTTTTTTTTTTTTTTTTTTTTTTTTTTGTGTGTGTGTGTGTGTGTTTTCTATCAGTTAATTTACATGTAACACTGCCCTGGAAATTTATCCAGAGGAGACATAGAAATGAAAGCAAGAGCTGTTTGTCTCTTTCCATGCTCTTGTAAAGCAAGTGCTAAAGACCTGAAAGTTGAATGCATACAGAAAACAAAATGATAGGAAATTACATTATATCTTCTCAATGGAATGTTAAGAGGTCATTAAAATCATCATTATGAAGGCTGTGGCCGCTGAAAAACATTCTTTATGTTGAGACAAGTTTGTACAACTGTACATTGTCAATATTTACCGTTTTCTAAATATATGACAAGCTAGTGGGAAAATATTAGAAAAGAAAGTCTAACGGGCTGTGGGTGTAGCTTAGTAGTAGTGCATTTGCTCAACATGCACAAGGCTCTGGGCTAACAGCATTAAAATACAATGCAATACAATACAATAGAATGCAGTGTAATGCAATGCAACGCAATGCAACACATCACAACATAATACAATGCAAAGGAACAGCTTTGGCATTATGAATGCTACATCCCTTTCCAAAGCTTTTTAAATTTCTAGTAATCCTACATTACTTTTGCTGGTAGACTTATTTATTTAGAAGGAAATTCACTTATTAAATAGTCCTTTGAAGGGAAGTTTGCCTCTCTGAATCAGTTAGAGCACCTCTTTACTTTCCTAAAGGGGCCCAGAGAGTACATTCAGACTTCAATTGGTAGACAGCAACAACCACTCCAAGCCCTACAAAATCTGAAAGGACTTACCTTTTTGAGCTTCAAATTGGTAGCATTATTGCAATATTTGTACCAGACTGATTTCAGAATGGATGCAAAAGGTGTGACTCCAATTCCTGCTCCCACCAACATCACCACCTCATAGCTGAACACATCTTCACTAGCTGTGCCAAAGGGGCCATCAACTGCTATCCTGAATGGAAGTGAAGAGGAGTTGATTACAGAGATATCTTGGTCTTTGCAGTAAGATGGAATCTCTGCTAGTACTGGAGATGGTGAAATGTGTGTCAATTGTACCTGGAATAATATATCTCTAAGGCACTTTCTTCTATGAAATGAATTTTAAATAATCAATTTAGGGCCAACACTGGATTATAAGTAAAAAGGAAAGGTTTTAGTACCAAAAAACATTTACTAACATGGCACACGTATTTTCCATCTCCCTGTCTTGCCACAACTCTCTCTCTGTCTTGCTCTCTCTCTCTCCTTCCCTCCCTCCCTCTGTTTCTGTCTCTGTTTCTGTCTCTGTCTCTGTCTCTCCCTTTCTGCCTCTCTTTTATAGTCCCTCTTTCTCTCTGTCTCTTGCATACATCTTACATTTTAAAGTTTTACTAACATTGTATATTGACAAATTTTACTAAATATATATCATCACATCTTGTAGATTTGCTATTTCCACTTTTTATTTATTTGCTAACCTATTCAACCTAACTTTCTTCAGCATGTACTAATATCTGGTACCAAGTTAAGCACGTATGGAGGACAATGAGAAGCAAATAGTGAATAATTTTTACTCTCACCTTATGACAATTACAATTTAAGAATACTTTAACAGATAAGTAAATATAACTTTGCCTTGACCTTTACATATTTAAAGGAATTTGAAAATTTTATCTTAGTGTTTTGTATTTCACATCAGAGCCATAAAAAAATGCATTCATGCTCCCACAAGTGCAATAGCGGACACAGAAAAAGCTTTCTTTGTTCTTATAACCTTTATGTTTCGTGACTTAGGAGATAATATAGTGAGATGTTAAGGAAGAGGAGCTAATTAATATATTTTTTGAATATACATCCCTTTGTAATATGTGTGTTATACTCACTTGGGTAGTTTCCAGGCATCTTGAAACTCTTGCTTATCACAGCCACAAGCATTGAATAACCCCTCTGTCCAGTCACCAACGATGCGGATATGGATGCTAAAGAAATCTTCCTCAGGGGCAGAGGTCAGTGTGAAAGGGTGCCATTCCAGCTTGGACACCTGGGGACACTTGACAAAAATGTACTGTCCCACCTCCATCTTGAATCCTTTTTTCTTCATCTGCAGCTCAATGGTTTTGAAAGGGTGAGTAACAACCTGTGGAATGAGGCATATCCTTAGGAGAGAACTTTTAGAACTTTTTCCCAAATACTTATCTTTTCAATGACCATATGGATAAAAGGCTGTGCCGAGATACGCCGCCCACCTCTCTGTCTCAAGACCAGTGAAGAAGATCCTCCAGCAGATATGTCTGTCACTGAGAATTATCCTCAGTCGTAGTCAACAGCCAATGCAGGAATGACAAAGGAGTATAAAACACTAGTATGCCCCCCTTCAGGATCAGCTGAAGCTGAAATTGCAGCTACACTGCAGATCAGCATTGGATTTTCTTTCTATGCAATTTCACTTTCTTCCTTTCTGTACAGGTTCAGCTCTGTTTTTTTTTTTTTTTTTTTTTTTTTTGCAGTACCAGGGATTGAACTCAGGACCCTGTGCTTGCCAGGCAGGCACTTATTCTCCTGAGCTATTTCCCCAGCTCAGGTTCAGTTCTTAAGAATATGGCCATGGAAGCTTCCAATCTGAGTCTCTCCAAGAGTATCCAACCTGTTATCAGCCTGTTGGGTAGATTTCTTTTTTCTCTCAGAAGGCAAGGAAAGGCACAAAACAGAAAAAATTGGTTTCTTCCTTTACTATTTCCACAGAGGACAAAAAAGGCCTTCAGAGATTGACAGAAGAAAAAATATTGCATTATCAGGGGCCAGGGAGATAGCTCAGTATATAAGTGCCTGCCTACAAGCACAGAGTCCCGAGATCTATCCTTGGTGATGAAGAAAGAAAAAAAGAAAGAAAGAAAGAAAGAAAGAAAGAAAGAAAGAAAGAAAGAAAGAAATCCCATTATTTCCTTATTTAGCTATAGATCCTAAAGTAAGCCTACTATTGTGTCTGTTTTTGCCCTGAATTATGACTACATCCTGCCCAATTCCATGTATTCCTTCTACATTTTTCCTCATTCATTTCTCTCTCTCTAGGACAGGTCTTATTTATGCACTGCAAACTTCATTATCCATATATGTCAATGTTCATAGTAGCTTAACTCAAAAAGACATACTTATGGAGACAGCCTATGTATCTATCAACTAGTAAGTGGGTAAATGCCTGCTTTTGAATCCAGTGTTTTGCTGCATGCCTATAATCCCAGTACTCAAGAGATTGAGGTAAGAAGATCACTGTGTGTTCAAAGCCAGCTTGAACTACATAATGAGAACCTGCCTCAAAAAAAAAATACATAATAAAGAGCAACACAGAAAATAATGTGCCATATTTTATCGAGGAGATATCTGTAATTCATCGTTCCATCAATAGTTGAATGAGTAAACAAAATGTCATGCAAATACACAATGGGATACTCTTCAGCTATAACAAGCTAAAATCGTGACAGTTACAAAATATGGATGAACTCAGAGGGCATTATGTTAAGTGAAATAAACAAAACACAGAGAAATACTTCATGATGTTACTTATATGTGTAATCTAAAATAATTGATGGCATAGAAATTGAGAGAAGAAGGCAATCATCAGAGTTTCAGGAAAGCAGGGGTAGGTAGGTACAGTCAACAGGTAACCATGGTCCATAAATTACAGTTTGATGGGAGAGAAAAGTTCAGGCACTCCGTTGGACATAGTCAGGGGATTATCTTATGGGTAAAACCAATATATTGTATGTTGTGAAACTGTTAAAAGAGAAGAGTTTTAGTTATCTCATTACAATGAAAGGACAACTGTTTAAAGTGTTTGGTGTGCTAACTACCTTAATTTTACCATTGAACAAAACATGAGGAATTGCAACTACATTGTACCTTATAAATATATATAATTGTATGTCTATACAAATAAAATAAAAATTAAGGAAAAGTACTTTACTATTTTTTGATGAGTCCAAAAATGTCTAAAAATCTGTATAACAGAAAACCTCAATGCTCTCCAAAAAGTCAAAACAGAAAGAAAATAAAAATTGATAGATATAAAATAGCAGGCTTTTAATGTTGACTGATATTCCTGAGCTTTTCAAGAGTAGAAAGTTGTGTGAAGGTAGCAAATTGTTCTAATAAACGTTGACTGGAGTTGTAGCTCAGTGAAAAAGCATGTGCTTAGCACATGAAAAGCCTGGTATTGATCTTTAGCACCACCTAAAAAATTACTAAATACAAAAATCTGTAATATAAATGTATCTTATGTAATTCAGTAATTCATTTCCTTTATGTTCTGAAATAAGGAGTTATAAAGCATCATTTCAAAAGCAGAAAATTATGTTGAAAATGGTTTAATATGCTGCAATTTTGTGTAATGAACAACTGTTTACCATAGTAAAATTTTATTACAAGCACAAATAGAACTTGATAAAATAAGAATTCCTGGTAGATAAGAGTCTTATTAGGGCCGAGCGTGGTAGCACATGCCTGTAATCCCAGCACTTGGGAGGCTAAGGCAGGAGGATCAGTGCAAGTTTGAGACCACCCTGGGGTACAAAACTGAGCTTAAGGTCAATCTGAACTGCATAGCGAGACTCTGTGTCAAAAAGAAAAAGAAAAGAATCTTATTAGAATACTTTTGATTAGTTGGTTATTTTTGATGTTTGTAACAATGAATGATTGAATGAATATTTTCTTTACAAACAGACAAACTTTCCCTGGAAGCATATTCAAGGTAAGTATTTGTTTGGTTTATTTATCTTTAATCTGCCAAAGAGAAAATGATGGCAGCTCATTTGCTGATCTGTTGAGTTCTTTTATGATACAATATAAGAAACCTAAAAGAAGAATTTTGTCATTCCCTACATTGTAAGACTTCCAGTGACAGCAAGACTAGATTTTACATAATTGTAGATGGAAAGCAGAAAGGGTTCAGGACAGAAAGAATTTGTATGTTTAGAGAAAATAATCCATAATAGTGTTTTGAAAAATACTTTTTGAATTGAGTTGAATTGAATTACATTTTATTAAATAAAAATTCTTGCTTGGCATTTTCTGAAACCATTACAAGTACTTGCCATTGATATTTATTCAACTAATTTATGATGGAAAATCCAAACCGAAACAAAACAAAATGGAAAAGAAAAGAAAAATGGAGGAAAGGCCACTGTACACCTGGAGTTAAAAGATCAAATTCTAAACAAAACCGAAACTGCAGTTGATACAATTGAAAGAATCAACAACTTCGATCTCATCTTATTAAAAAGATCTTTTTTGCACAACAAGAGAAATCACTAAAAGAGTGAAAAGACTACACACACATAGTGGGTAAAAAAATTGTCAACTGTCTCTCAGACAAAGCACTTCTATCTACAATATATAAAGAAATCTGATCCCCGAAACTGAAAGACCTAATCCAAAAATGAACACCTGAGATTAATATACAATTCTCTGAGGAAAAAAGACAAATAACAAATAAATATATACAAAAATGTTCAAAATCCTTTGTAATTTGAGAGATGACGGTCACAACAATGAGATTCCATTTCACTCCAGAATGGCTATTATCAAGAAATTAACAACAACAACAAAAATGCTGCAGGAGCTGTAGGGAAAAAGAAACCCTTCTTTGCAGCTGGTGGAAGTGCAGCCTGATGTAACTACTGTGGAAATAAGTGCGGATATTCCTCAAAAAGTTAAGATTAGAGGTTTCATTTCACCCAGCTATTTCCCTTCTAGGTATAATCTCAGAAAAATTAAAAAGCATCATACCGCAGTGATATTTGTGCTCCATATAGGAGCACAATGTATAATAGCTAGATCTTGGAAATAATCCAAATAAATGTCCATCAACTGAAGAGTGGATAAAAAAGATATGGTATTTTTGTGCAATGGACTGGTACTCAGTCATAAGAAGAATAAATGTCAGATTTTTATAGGTAAAAAATGCTACTTGAGACCATACTCTTAAGTTTAATTAATGTGACTCACATGTATAAATATTCTATTATCTTCCTGGTATGAGAAGTTGAAGGAATGAATAAGATCTAAAATGCACAATAGTTATAGCAAAATAAATTATTTAAAAGGAAAAAGGAACTACAATGGGGGGAAGGAGAAAGGAAGACAGAGAAAAAGGAGAAAAATGCAAATTAGCTATTCTATTAGTGTCTTTTAATTCACTGAAAAGGAAGGTTTGTGCTAATATCAATTGGAGAATATTTTATGCCCATATCTTGTATTCTGAGTAACTGTTTGGAGGATGACAATATGCAATATATTAACTATTATTATTCTCCTATTATTTAGATACGAAATTCTGTATTGCTTTTTTCTATGAAATAAAAGCTGGGCGTGGTGGCGCATGCCTGTAATCCCAGCACTCGGGAGGCTGAGGCAGGAGGATCGGTGCGAGTTCGAGACCAGTCTGGGCTACAAAAGTGAGCTCAAGGCCAACCTGAACTGCATAGCGAGACCCTGTCTCAAAAAGACAAAAAAAAATTTGAAAAGATCAAATTGGATGTGCAGCTTGTTATGAACTTACTTAAGACTTTAAGGACTTCTACTCTGATATTTTATGGTTATATATAATGTACGGAAAAGTGGGTAAAAATTACGTAGGAAACTATTTCAATTTCAATCTGATCTATCCCGGGTTCATTAATTATTGTACCATCTGAAAATTTAGACTTATTTCTTTTCATTTTCAAATCATAATTAACATCATAATGTCTCTAGACTCCACTCCACACGAGGTCGGTTTATGGACAAAGATTTGGCTTCATTTTAACACAGATGGTAGAGTAACAACTTCATTATTGAGTTGAATATACTGAAATAAACTGCAGGTGTTCTCTTTGCTTTACATACATTTCAGAAAGCATGGGAGAAAGACAGACTTGATTAATGGCAAATACGTCTTTTAGATTTTTCCCTTCTCAAATTAGACAGTGACTTATTAGCAATTTCTAAACAAACTAGTACCTTGGTGATGACCACCTTCTGTTGCGATCGCCAAAAGCGCACCAACCTCTCACAGAGATACAGGAACATGGGCCCTACTATCCATTTCCAAGTCTGCAATCAGAGCAAAAATGAAAATGAGATTTATTAAGGGTGAATAGTAAAACATTCTGACAGAGAGAATATTGTGCAAGTAAAGTTAATCTTTGTGGACTTGCTTAAATATTTGACATTTATCAGTATAAATGTCTTCTGTAACAGGATGTATGAAAAAAGTACTTGCACTTATAATAAATTATTGTTCCAGTAAAAGTAAATATTCTTCCTAGCTACATTGGGAGCTCTATATACAATATGAAACTTTCCAAAGAGGAACTATTTACAAGATATCTTCTCAGTGTCACAACTGCAGTTGCAATAGCCCTACACTAGAGGAAGGTTGGTTTCAGAATTAGCATTTCTTTAAAAGATTGCATTTCAGAAACATCATATTTTAATGCAACATTGCAATTGCTTTATCTCAGCTGTGGAGTCAGACATTAATCTTTTGCAAGATGACAAATTTATTGCAAGACTTAGTTGTTTCTTCAATATTCTAGTAAATATCAGGAGCTACACAATACATTTGCAGATTGAGGACAAACTCAAAGATTTTTTAAGAATCTATCAATGTCTCTCTTGACAAAAATATGCATATCTTCAGAAGACTGGAATTACTCCCTAGCATTGTGGCTTATATAAAAATTTTTAGTTCAAACTCACCAATCCTGGGACTCTGATAATTGAATTTCTAATTGAATATTTTAAATAATAAAAGAATATTGGAAGGCAGTATTTAAAATTTGAACATGATAGCACATTCCAGTAATCCCAGCACTCGGGAGGCTGAAGCAGGAGGATCCTTACAAGTTTGAGAACTGCCTAGGAAACAAAGTGAGCTCAAGGCTAGCCTGAACTGCATAATGAGACTCTGTTTTAAAAGGATTACATATAATTTAGACTATAGCTTTCCAGAATGAATACCAATTAGGAAAAAGCCAGAAAGTGTTTCTTTAGTTTGATCTTTCTATTTTTTTTTTCATTTTAGTAAACAAATTGCTGGAAGGTTAGAGAAATTGAATGCCCACCTCTCCAGGCAAAGCTAAATCATATTTGGATAAGAAGACAAGAATATTCTGTTGTTAGACTTCATTTCAGTGGGTATTTAATGTAGTCTTGTATCTGTTCCCTCACTGCCACAATGGTGCCATTAAGTGGAGCCTGATTTTGGCATTGCATCCAGTATAGCTAGATATTCAGAAACTGTTTTGAAGTTGATGTTTGTTAAGGTAGTAATGTTTTGATTCTAATTGTCATTGAGGAAAAATAATTTCCCCAGATCACAAGGGGACTTTAAAAATAGTGCCTTCTTTGTGACATTGAGTATTAAACTCAGAATATTCAGTACCCATTCTTCTTCCTTTTAGCAGATTTCTGTCTGATGTTCTGAGTGTGAGCAGTACACTGATGTGTATGTTTGCTTTCATTAATGAAGAAAGATGCAAAATATGTTGAAATTGCATAGCATGCTAGGCCTATAGGAAGGGTATGCCCATGCTGAGGGACTTAGAAAAGAAGAAAGGAGAAAATGGGATGATAAATTTACCTTTTTATGATGCTAAGGAAAAAATAATATGCCTGCTTAGAAGCCCATACAAATGTTGAATTTTGGCTAGTTTTGCAACAACTCAGCACAATGACCAATAAAATGTACTGTATGCCAATGGAGAAAAGAATATGAAGATTACAAGATGCATCTGTCATGGAATACAGACACTGGCTGTGCACAAAATGGGGCTCCTCAGAACTTCTTATAAGAGAAGATGATTTTTCACTCTTGATCACCCTTGTCACACTCCTATGCTATGCTGAGGTGCCATTGGGCATTTGTGTCAACCTATGTAGTCTCCTTCATGCCTAATAGACTGCATCTTCCAGTACCTAAAGTTAGCCAAATGAGATACTTCAATCTTTCCCCAATTTGAAAAGCTATAAAGTCTTAACTTCCAGGCATATGAAGAGGCCCCCTTGCTGCTTAAAAGTGATTTATCTGAGCTATCTAATTCAGCTAAGAATGGAATTCCTAAGTGTTTTATTAAAAATCATTAACTGATTTGACTGTGGCACTTTCATGTAGAGGAAAAGATTCGGTGTCTTTGAATCCAAATAACATTTTCCAAAACATTGATTTCTCAAGTTTTACATTAGAACATTGATAATGGGCAAATGTAATGTTATTTCTCTAGTCAATAAGTATAGAGAACAGTAGACACTAATAACATCCTCCAAATTTCATGACATTTGTAATGAGCACCAGTATGACATTTGCACATGTCCTAGGCAGTTTGAAGATTGCCAGTAATAAAATTTTAATAGCAACAATGAGTTGTACATACCATCGGAGGATTCCCAGCAAAATCTGGGGTTGGGCAGTCCTTTATTTTACCCCACATTGTGATATTTTGTTGACATTTATCTATTGAATGCTTCTTCAAACTTTCATTAGTCTGCCCACGTACAATTCGTCTGCCAGAAAATCACAAGTTTAGTTTATTTATTAGCAACAAATCAAGATGTTTATGTATCTTATATTCTTAGCTTTCTTGTGCTGAGGCTTAAATTTACGGCCTCACACATACAGTACTAGGAGTGCATTCTACCAGTAATCTACAGCTGTAGTCCTGATTCTGGGTATAATTACGTACCTTAATATCAACCCTGTGCTTTTCACTTAAAAGTTATATCTTATCCTCCCCCTTGAATAGAAGAAGCTGATCTTGAGCAATAGAAAAAATTATGTCCCATGCCATAAAGGCTATCTACATAAAGCAACCAAACAAATAAAACAGAAACACTACAACTTAACAGGATGACTACTAACCCACACATTGCCTTTGTGTAAATTAGAAAGTCTCCCCTCTATGTAGACAGTCCTTCAGGCAAACTACTTGATCAGCAGAGGGCACACTTCCTGTTGTTGATTGTTCATTCTTTTTTTTTTAAATGTATTTGGTACAGGGTCTCACTACAGAGCACAGACTCCTAGTGATCCTCTTATTTCAGCCTCTCTAGCACTGGGATTACAGGCATGCAACACCATCTCCAATCTCGGTGGCTGGCTCAGCGTGCCCAGGGATGGTACTGGTGCAGCATGTGCTGCTGGGGATTCAAACCTGTCCCCTGTGCTTGCTTAAGCAGGCACTTAGTCCACTGAACTATCTACGTAGCCCTAGATGTTCATTCTTGTATAGTGTCCAGCTCATAGTCATACAAAGTGACCTTCAGACTTAGCTACAGTGTTTTATTTGTGGATTTAAAAATCATCCAGATTAAGCAAATAGACTGAAATCTTTTTGAAAAGACTGAACCTTATCGGAATTGTGGCATTTTTATCGACATCGTCACTGATAGTATGTACCTTAAAATTGCTTAAAACTCATTGGGTTCAATTTAATGAATCTTAATTGAACAATTGCTAAAATATAAACTGATACTGAGTTTGTTGATGATGGGGGAAAGGAAGAACATAGTTAAGTAAGTAATGTTCTTGACTTCAGCCATCAACGAATATGACTGACAAAGTCCTCAGACTATAAAAGATGTACAAGTCCCATTGTAAAAGTTTACTTCAGAGAACTGTAATTTATCATGTTGCTTTCTGCTCTGATAACGTTTCAACTCAAGGTCATTAATGACCCTTTCCTATTTCTAGGTCTTAAAGAAAAGACCCTGTATCAAGTATTTATTAGCAAAGCATGAGGAAATTAACCAGAATTATCTCAGTTAATCCTCATACTAAATTTGTAATGCAAATATTATTTCCCTGAAGTTACAGGGGATTAATAACATAAAACAGAACATGTTGGTGAAAACAATTCTGTTTTCAACCTGATGGTTTTTGGTTCGAATAACATCCTTAGTAGTTTGTTGTACTTGAGAAAATTATTTAAATTATTTACACCTCTTTAGCTATAAAATAAGTGTAGTAATACTTCACTAAAGATTTATTTTAGCAACCAGTTGGCATGATGTATTGAAAAAGTCAGATACAAAACAAATATCTGACAATAGTTAATGTTTATATCGCTGATTGTCAAGTTTATATGGGAAATTTCCAAGGACTGCAAGCTTAGATTTGCATCACAGTATAGCTGTCACCTAACCCTGAGACCTTGTGTAGTCTTCTATTAAGTGTAAGCAGCCAAGTCTCTTCAAATAGTGGCTGGGTTAACTGAATGTTTGCTCCAAAGGATATGGAGATCTACGACACTATATTCCACATTGGAATTACTAAACCAGGTAAGGGAAGAAATTCTTTGTCTGCTCTAGGACTTTCTGAGGCAGCTGGATTGTGTCTAAATTTTTAATATTATTTATTTGTTTATTTGTTTTTTTATTTATTTATTTGGTACAGGGTCTTGCTATACAGCGTGGAATTGTAGTGATCTACCTGCGTCAGTCTTCCCAGTGCTGGGATTACAGGCATGTACCACCACGTTCGGTTTGAGGTAGACACAGCACTCTCAGGGTTGCAGACCTGGCATGGCATGTGGTACAAAGATCGAACCAGAGTCCTTGTGTTTGCCAGGTAGGTGCTGAGATTCTGAGCAATCTCTCTAGCCCAATTATGTCTAAGTTCTACTTAGAGACACTCATACAATTTTATCAGTGCTTAGAAAGAGTTTATCAGCGGTTAGAATCAAGACAGGTTAAGAATGTTCACTAAGGTTAGGTTACTCAAGGCTACTTTTCCACACACTTCTGCTTTTCACACTCAACTTTTTTTTTTGGTCTTTTTGAGACAGGGCCTCACTATGTTGTTCAGGCTAGCTTTGAGCTGAATTTTGTAGCTGTCGATGGTCTTGAACTCACACCAACCCACCTGCCTCAGCCTCCCGAGTGCTGGGATTACAGGCATGTGCCACCACACTCAGCTTCACACTCAACTCTTCCTACTCATAAGCCTGCTTTAGATTGCAGCAGGGTATTTGAGGCTTGAGTACTGAAGTTCCTCACCAATATTTTCTTGAAACCCTACACCCACCAGTGAACTTCCCTGGCCCTGCCTTTGTGGTCAGGTGGTGTGAAAAATAGAAAACAGGAAACTTTGTATTAAGGAGGGTTCCTGCCAAGCACACTCCCACACATGCTTTAGGTCTCAATGAGAACATTTGTCACAGCCTGTGCTCTAGGCCACTTCCAGCTGGAGAAGGCTTGGCCTACATATTTTATGATTTTTTATTTTTAGATTTTTTTTGTCTAAAACAAAATGAGGTTAGTGAGGGTTTTGAAACTGAAAAAAAAACATTTCACATCAATTTCTTAGCACGAAGTCTGACATAGAACAGGTGCTCAACAGAAGTTGGCTTCTACCTTTATTGCATTAGAATGTTGGAAAGCAGTCTCTCAGGAGGTACGTTTTCTAACAAAAGTAATTTCAGTAGATTAACAAATAATAGTAGATGATTGCTGGTTTAAATCAAAGCTGATTATGCTACAGCAAATCCCTTCAACTGATTAATCATCACTCCCATGATTTGAGAGTTTGTCTAATTCAATAGTGATTCAGGCCTGAGACAACACAATAGACATATGAGACCCTACCAGTGCTCTTAATATGATCTATACACTGGCAAAGATAGGCTTTATCCCTCTAAAGCCTCATGCAGTCATTGGTGGGGCTTTTCACAGGTGACTGGATCTAGAGTATGTGGAATTGATTCATGGTATGAGTATTAGGATCAAGTATGCTGGGGTTAAGTAGCCTGGAGAGGCAAAAAGGGATAGAAACAGCCAGTACTGTCTCATGCACACCTCGCTATCTTCTGCTTCCCATGGGCTGTTTCTCCTCTGTGAGGTCTGTCTGTTATCCACCCTGCCTTGGAGTCAATCGATTATGTACTGAAACCTCTACAAACTGTGATCTGAACAAACCTTGTCCCCTTTAACTGTTGGGTATTTTGTCTCAGCAATGCGAAAAAAGTAGATAAGACAGATGTTGGTATATTTTTCAAACTTGTTCTAAATAGTTGCATTATGAATAACGTTTACTTGAGTGCAAGAAACCAAAAGTGACTGGTTTCTATTAAAATTACTACTGCTATCTTTTCACATTTCTTTGGCAGACAGGTTAACCACATACAAAAAGGAAGTCAGTGTGCTGCTAATAGAGGCCTCTGCCTAGAAACTGAAGAACATAAAGCCATTGCATTCTAAGTCCAAAACTCACTCAGCTCCATGGATGGCAAGACCGATGAAGAAGATAACAAAGAGATGATGTGTGTACCAAAACACTTCAAAGTAAGACCTCCGGATGGTTTTTGTGGAGGAGGTGATAATTAAGATGAGACAAAGTGTGATAACAATTCCAGTGATTCCTGCCAACCGAGTCACAGCCACATACAGGCCCCCTTCAGGGTTCTGTAAAGTAAAAACACACATACACACGAATACACATTATTTTAGGCTCTCAAACACGCGACTGCATATTTGTAGTGTCCAGTGGATAGAGAAAAGGAATGTTTGACTCTCCTTTGGGTAATCCTAATCACTCCTCAAAGAGAGATATACATAGAGGATAGATACTTCTACATTTTAAGTGTTTTACATAGTTCAGGAGTTGCAGAAAATAGTAATTAATACACTTAGATACTTCTAAAGGAATATCAAGGAAAATAATAAACTAAAAGATGGCTTTACAGTAGTTGACACTTCCAATTTGAGCTGCAAAGGGCCACGACACTTACTTTCTGAATATTTTCAGAGAATGCCAAATATCTTAGGATGGGTTTTCAAAGAACTGATCATGAGACCAATATCCATGGGTAAGTGGTTTAGAAAGAATAAGTTCTAAGAGAAACTGATAAGGGAATAAAGAACAAGTCAGGAAAAAGGGAAAAATCAAGCAAGGGGATGACCTCAGACAAAATCTCACAGGGACAGCCTCAGCTTGATTCCGTGAATGAGTAGACTTTCTACTGACCAGGCGAAGACACTGGGCTCTCATGGCCTACACTAATAAGTGATTGGCAAAAGGGTTGCCTGGGAGAAGTAAATCATTCAGACCCTTTCAAATCTCAGCCTGTGGACAATATATTGCTAGTTAGTTCCTGGATAGCTTTGGAAGAAGATATACAAGGTACAGCCCATGGAAAATGAAAACAGCTTATGTATATCAGGGCAAACAACAAAAAATTTAAGGAAAACTAATCCAGAACATTGTTGAAAAAATATGTACATTTTTGATAGTTCTTTAATTCTGTCTCTAAGCAACCAGATACATTTTCATATGTCAGTTCAAGAGTGATAATTTCAACAAAGATTGAAGTTCTTCTGTTGTGATCTTTTGTCAACAAAAGGAAATATGTTTATATACTAGTGTGATTTAACTATCTTTCCAAGCCAGTGAGCATATGAAAATGGCTTGGAGTTTCTTCAGGAGGATTTAACCACACATGAGATATAAGAAACTTTTTCCTTTGGATATTCTCATGGCTGCTCTGGAAGAACTACTGAGTTATGCCCAGTGCACCAAGAACTAACTATTAGTAGCCCCAAGTCAACACTGAGTGTCACAGGTAAGAAAGAACAACAGCCTTATCAGCAACTCTTGGCTTGTAGCTAACCTGAAACTATCACATGGGCAGGGTGGTCCCTAATTCAAATAGGTAATTTCATAGAACACAAATGTCAGATGAGAGTTTATTTTGTGACTATAATGGTGATATAAAAATAAAACGCTTCTGAAATCATAACTGAGGCCAGACAACAATGACTGATTACTATTCCTCTACCTATTACAGATATAGTCCTATTTTATTCTTTTGCCTCTTGGTAAAAAAAAAATATAAGATAGTAATCCCAGAACTATTTCTAATCTTTTATTTTAACAGTTTAGGGCACATCTGATTTAGGAAGCGATAGGCTTACCTTAATTTTTTCTCGAGCAAAATTCAGATAATTTTCACCATCTTTGTCTCCAATATTGGAGAGTGCTATCGAATATGGGTCAGAATTGTTGACTCGGGCATCCACACACCACTCCACATTGAATAGATGTGCAATAGTATGAATTGCTAAAAAGAGCAGAGAAGAGAAAGAGTGTCAAAAGTAATCATAAACTATCGTAATCTGGATTCTGACTAGAGAAGTAATAGGGAAATACTAAGATGTTAAGAATACTTACAAATGAGAACTGGAACTATATAACCAGACAAGCCAGTTGATTCTAATAGGTAAAGTCCTTCCTGTTTGTATCATTGTGAGAAGGCAGCTTACTCTTTCTTGTCTTAGTTTTCTCATTCATGAAATAAAGATGTTCTTTTACATACTCCTAAAGATTCCAATCTTCTAAGATTCTACAAAATGTGCTCAGTTCTAGGGGTGTCAAATATGTTCTCAATAACTCTCCCTTTCTCCTTCCCTATATCCCTCCCCCCTCCCTATTTGTGCTCAAACAAGAAAACTCTTCTGTGATGTATGCCTAATAGTAGGCCCATTCACCTGACTCTGAAGTTACCTCCTGAGATGCCTGAACCGGATACAAACTAGTGACCATAGAATCTTTTAGAAGCCAGGTATAGCGGGGCACACCTGTAATGCCAGCATTTGGGAGCCTGAGGCAGGAGGATTTGTGAGAGTTTGAGACCAGCCTGGGCTACAAAGGTGATTTCAAGCCAGCCTGAACTGCACAATGAAACTGTCTCAAAAAAAAAAAAAAAAAAAAAAAAAAAAAAAAAAAAAAAAAAAAAAAAAAAAAAAAAGAAAGAAAGAAAACAAAAGAATCTTTAGGAAGGTAATTTCTGGAGCCAGGAAGACAATACGATGCTTATATC
This sequence comes from Myocastor coypus, assembly GCA_004027025.1. Taxonomy (NCBI): domain Eukaryota; kingdom Metazoa; phylum Chordata; class Mammalia; order Rodentia; family Myocastoridae; genus Myocastor; species Myocastor coypus. The sequence continues at coordinate 21,418 of PVJA010011954.1, forward strand.
TGTGAGTGCAATCTATTTGACTAATGAGTATGGTCTCAAGTTATATCCATTTGCATATAAAAGTCTAAAGTACAAGAACAAGCAACATCCTTTATTTCACAATCACTTAGCGGTTATTGGGTGCAGGCATTGTTAGTATTTTCCCATTACTTCATATTTATACTTAATGAAAGAGGCACAAATAAAATCAGATCATCTTAAAGTTGAAGAAACTAGAGCATAGATTACATCACAACTTTGTACTTGGCTATTAATCCAAGAAGTAATAGAATTTCAGAATCCAAGCAAGTTTGGTGTCTAAGTTTGTGGTCTTAAATGATACACTATAATGCCAACGTACTTAGATCATACACTTCTATGTAATTATTTAATTTGCCACAGAAAGCTGTCAGGATGTAGTAGGAAAAGAGAAAATCAGGTGAGCACTTGTCAACTAAACATATTTTACTCAGGTTAAGGCTGAATTACTTCAGGCAGATTAAAGCTTGCTGTGTTCACTCCCGTGCATATCTGTTGACTGACACATGAACTATCTATTAAGTGAGTCAGTGAAGATTGGTTAAATGTCACAGACATATCACTCCTTGTGCTGACATTACTACCTGAACAATTATGTTAATAACATATAATGCTATGCCTACATCTATTTACTATATGTATCACATGATAATGAAGTAATAATAATACTGAAGAGTTATATCTGATAAGGATGTTCTTATTAGATACCCAATTTGGGGACTGATGTTCCAGCAGATTTACTGCAAAAAAAAAAAAGGTACAAGTCTACACGTGAAGCCAAGAAATTTTGAAAATGAATAGAAGTTATCATAGGTTGACTAACAAATACTTTTCATTCTAAAAAGGGTAGAAAAAGGTGAAACCAGGATTGACTTTTCTTCTAGCATACAGGTGTTTTTTATAGGACAATCCTAGGATAATAAAATCTTTAAGGAACAAAGGCATAAAAACTAGCTGGGTGTGGTGGCGCACGCCTGTAATCCCAGCACTCAGGAGGCTGAGACAGAAGGATTGGTGCAAGTTTAAGTCCAGCATGGGCTACAAAAGTGAGCTTAAGGCCAGCCTTAACTGCATAGCAAGATGCTGTCTCAAAAAAACAAGAAAAAAAAAACTAGTACTGGGATAATTAAAAGAATTTTAATGATTACAATAGTTAACACTTAAAATTATGCTTGGAATACCTGTCATTCTTGTCTTTTAGATTTGTGCTACTTCTAATGTAACTTCAGTTACTGCTATACTCTCTCTCAAATAAATGATTGGTTTATAAGATAAAAAAAAAGGGGCTGGGGAGATAGCTCCGAGGCACAAGTGCCTGCTGGGCAAGTGCGAGGTCGTGAGTTCGAACCCTGGTCCCACAAAAAAAGAAAAAAAAAAATTGAAAAAAAAAAAAAGATAAAAAAAAGATTTGATAATAAAAATATGTGGTGCAACAACTATTGTTAATTTGCTATTCTTATTTTGATAATATGTACCATAGGTATTGTTTTATATTAAAAAATTACAAGTTTCTATTTTGCAGAAAAAATAAATCTTCATATTTTGCTTTAAAAACAATATACATTGTATTAATTATTGTCGCTGTCCTACTAACATGTTTGAAACCCTCATTTTAATCTCTTATTAAAACTAATAAAATTATAAAAAAAAGAATTATGAACACTTTCAAACAGAAGTAGAACTCATTAAAAAAACGTATCAGGTGTGATAACAAAATTGACCTATAAAGGCTAATATCTTGAATTTAGGTATCAAAGAATAGAGGGTACTCTGGTTCCAATTTTTCTTCACAATTTCAATTGTCTTGGGGTTGGAGAGATAGCTCCGTGGCACAAGTGCCTACCTGGTAAGTGCAGTTTGAACCTCTGTCCCACAAAAATATATAAAACCAATTTCAATTGTCTTAATAAGCTTACCAGTGTGAAGTGCTATCATCCACGCCACCATTTTATGAAAGGTGAGGTTCCTGTCCAATTGTCTTCGAATTCTTGTTGAGCAGCACTTTGGATTAAGAGACAAAGAATGGCATAGAAATTGTTAATATAGGGGATTAAAGCACCTGCTTAGGCAGACACAGGGACTAGGGTTTGATCCTCTATGTGATGTGCCAGCATCATCCCGCTCAGCACACTGAGCAAGACTGACTGTGATGGTGCATGCCTGTAATCCCAGCTCTTGGAAGGCTGAAAACAGGAGAATCACTATGATGCCTATCTGTGTAATGAGACTCTGTAGACCCTGTGCTAAATAAAATAATAAAATAAAGTAATTAATAAGAATATTTTCCATGTGTCAGTTACTTGAGACATGATCTCATTTAGTTTTCATGACAGTCCTACAAATATTCTCTTTCTTCTTTTTTTTTTTTTTTTTTGGCTTTTTGAGACAGGGTCTTGCTATGCAGTTGAGGCTGGCCTTGAGCTCACTTTTGTAGCCCAGGCTGGTCTCCAACTCATAGCGATCCTCCTGCCTCAGCCTCCCAAGTGCTGGGATTACAGGCGTGCACCACCACGCCCGGCAATATTCTCTTTCTATGAATCTGACAGATGAGGATGCTGAGCCTGGAGAAATACAGTCCTTTTCCCTAGGTCAAACAGCTATTAACTGACATAGCCCGCTCATTTAGTTTGTTTCCAATTCTCATAAAGGTAACATGAAGTGTTATCTGAATTCCATTGCTTATCTGTATAAAAATGTGAATTTGGATAGAAAAGATAGCTAACCATAAAATTTCTAGTGTGAGTTAATTCATTCAATAAATAGAGGACATAGAAATGAATAAAAGAAGGCTTGCTGCCACATGCCTGAGTCTAGTGGGGCAACAGGCCACTGAACAGTTCCAGAACAATGGTCTAGTTCTCTAGCAAAAGTAATCTAGGACACACATTCTGGGAGGCCAAAGAAGAATGCACCTGCCAATGTTTGTCATAGATATCACAAAAGAGTTCAGGGACTATTGATATTTAATATGTACATTACTAGCAAAATCAACAAGATCTTGTGCTAGGAGCAACTTTAAGTTTTTTAATTTTTATATCAATCCTATCAGGGAGATACTATTATTCGCTGTACATAGCAGGTGAGGAAACAGGGATAGAGCAATTACGTCTGTCTTGCCTTATGTCACACAACCCACAAGAAGCAGAGATGAGATTTAGACCTAGCCCACTTGACAACAAAGTTTATAGCATTATTTCAACATTGTATGCCCTATGTGCTTAACTTCACAATGAAAATAATATCGTGGTCCATATTTTAGTGTATTTTCCCACCTGCATAATTTAGAAGATGTGGATTCTAAACTGGATATAAGTTAAAGCTCACAGGGAGAAAAAAGAACTGTTAGTGGTTGAATTAAAATTACTTTCCTGGAAAGTAACCAATTTCTGGTCCCAGCTGCTTTGCCTCATATTTTTTTTTGAGACCTAGCTTCGCTATATATTCTGGGTTGGCCTTGAACTCACTATGTAGGTCACGTTGGCCTTGAATTTGCATCAATTACATGCCTCAGCCTGCTGAAAGCTGGGCTACAAGTCTGTGCCACTATTTCGGGCTTTTGCTTCAGAATTTAAGTACACTACTACAGAGATTTGGAAGATGTTAAGAAGAGAACAGTTAAGTATCAAAAAATCTTAGACATTTTAAGATTTGGTGCTAAATGTTAGATTCAATTTAAATGAGAGGCCAATGAATATCTGACTTTTTTTTAGTAAAATTCTTTATGTGTTATACAAGAGTATAATTGTACAGAAATTGGTACTAATTTCACTGTTTTTTAGCTAGTCATACCTAGGGTAAGCAGGATGCTTAAATCATGAGAGTTGATTCTTGAAATTGCAGAAATAGTAGTAAAGAACACAGTGGGGATTTCAAAAGAGGAGAAAAGTGTTAGACACTATTATGTTTTCTGTGAGCCCAACAGTTTACCCTTAATCATGACCTTGGGTAAAGCAGTGAACTAACTATATTTGTCTTCATTATATAGATACAAAATTTAAACTAAAATCTCACATTGGCTGGGATCCAAATCTGTTTGTCTATAAAAGATTCATGTCCTTTTGTGTCCAAACACATGCAAGGAGGTAGGCACTATTATTCTAAGTGACTAAAAATCTAAAATATGCATGTAAGTTTGAGTCTACCTGACAGATGGTCACAGATGGAGGATAGGATAAGCAAGGTATGGAAGGAAAGGAAACCAATAACAGGTGTATTATCATACTATCTACCACTAGTCCTATATCAGTGGGTTCAAACCCACTAAGGAGCCCTACAAAACTAAGGAACTTGACCTCAATGGATTCTGTCGAATTGGATTGTTCATTGTGTCTGGTCTTCATCTAAGCAATTAGGAAGGTTAGGTGTCCATTCAATAAATCCAACCACCATTGGCTCAGGGCTGTTCCCAGGCATCAACTTTCTGGCATTTCAGGTATACGCCAGGCAAGTACTAATGGAAAATCCTCCATCACAGAGTAGTTGTGCAGAACGTAGCTCCCCTGTATATTGGGAACTGCTAGGGATGAAGCAATATGGTTGAGCATGGATACATTGGTGATGATGTTATTTCCCAGTGGAGTAGAGTGTTGATTCAAGCCCTCAGAAGAAGGGTTTACTGTTTGAAATAACTTTATGCCTGGTCATCCCTTTTTAACATTCTGTCTTTATTTCAAGAGCTAAAAGTTGTTTTAAGGTCAGCCAAATAGCTCAGTGAATTAAAGCACCTGCAAGCAGGCACAAGGGCCAAGGGTTCAACCCTTGGGCCTGGTGTGCACGCCCCACCCCTGGGATGTGCTGAGATGGCAATTGAGATTGGGCATAGTGGCGCGCACCTGTAATCCCAGCTCTTGGGAAGCTGTAAACAGGCGGATCACTATGAGTCCAATCTAGTAGTAAGACCCTGAACACCGTGTAGACCCTTCCCTACAATACAAAAAAAAATCATTCTCTCAGGCTTTCACAGAAAGCAAATTGGTCAAGTAATGGCTGTGACTCATTCAGATGGCTGACACTGACACTGACAAAAGATCTACAAATTGTTGTACTTGCTCTCAGGGTCAATCCTGTGGGTATCTGGCTGACCTTGTCAGAATTAAAAGTCACATTTTTTTGTTATATAGGTCTTGCTTTGTCTTGGTCTTAGCCATCCAGCAGAAAAGACTAACCACAAGGTATTAAAAGTAAGTCTATATTAATATATATATATATATATATATATATATATATATATATATATATGCTGAGGCTCAAATAGACTCAACAACTTCTGACATGGTCAGTTTTGCTGATAATACAATACTACTATGGATTATTGGACTATATTAGGTTATCTTGATAAATTCATGCACCTATAATATTTGAATGGTAATGGAACACTCATTTCTGACAAAAGAAAGCAAATAAGGGGGACATAAATGAAGGACCATTATACAGTGAAAAAAGTAGGATAGTTATACAACTGCCTTCTCTTAGTTCAATGAGAAGAAAGATCTGTACTGCTAATGTTTAGACAAGATATCATGTCTGCATCTTGTACTCTGAATAATTACTATGAACACAAAAATATGCGATGTATTAATTATTGCAACTGTCCTGTTTTGAAACTGTCTCATTGGTATTTCTTTCTCATTAGAATTAATAAAAAAATTTAAAAATTGTTTTAGTACTTCATATTGTTTACAATTTTACGGATATACCTTTTTCCTGTTTCCATTTTTTATGTATTTAGTACAGGGTCTACAGAGTCTCATTATGCAGGTCAAACTTGTAGTGATTCTCCTGTTTTCAGACTCCCAATTGCTGTGATTACTATCTCAGCTCACCCAGGAGAAGAGGACAGCACGGGAAGCCGGGAATCAAACCCCAGCCTGTGAACTCTGCTTAAGCAGGCTCTTAGTCCACTGAGCTATTTGTCTGTCCCCTTCCTGTTTCTAAGTTTGTAAAGATCTTTGTGATCCTAGGCAAATTCTAGGATAACCTATAATGACCTTATGTAACCTTCTCCTCCTGCATTTGAACGGGACCTAGGAAATGATGAGAAATCACTTTTGTGATTTTGCAACATTTTATAGCAAAAGGAACTTTGTAGGGGCAATTAGAGTCTCAAGATCCCCTGAGCTTGACCTAATCACATAAGCTTATTAATTTAGCTAATTAACCTTGATCTAGACATCCAGGATGGAAGGAGTTAGTATTTCAAATATAAAGAAATATTTTATGTGTTGTTTTATGGCTTAAAAATGGGACAAGTGGGGCTGGGGAGATAGCTCCATGGCACAAGTTCCTGCCTGGCAAGTGCAAGGTCGTCAGTTTGTACCTCGGCCCCGAAAGAAAGAAGTCAGAGGGCAGAAGAAAATGGAAGGACCTCTAGGATCTGAGAGTGGTCCTTAGATGCCACCAGCAAGGAAAGAGAGACTATATGAGAACTCACCCAGAATACACTTCCAATCTAGAATGCACTTAATTCCAATCTCATGATATCTGAGCAGAGAATCCAGGCACAAGGTTTAGGCTTGTAAACTAATAAATGAGGGCTATTTCAAGTCGCTGAATTTGTGGTAATTTATAACTCAGATAGTCCTTACTGTAGTGGCCAAGCCAGATTGCATTTATTAGATTCAGAGAAAGGCTATTAGTAAGACTAAAAAGCAATACTCAATTACATGTGAGCACAAGTTTTGCCTTCATATATACCTACATCAGATTCACAGCGCTGAGATGCACCTGTGTGCCACCAAACAGTGTACTCAGACTCCAGTATCCCACCTGCACAGTTATCACAGATAACTTACCTCATAGTCCTTTATATAGATTCATTGAGTGATGTTTACTAAACATTTGATGTTATTTTCTATCACCGTTTAACTTTTTAACTAGTATGGTTTAGCTCCCCATCTAGGAAGCAAGGTTCCTATATGAAGAGTATTATATTATGTACTTCAGAAGATTCTTTAATAATTATTTGGTTGCACGAATGAATTGTATCCTGACTCCTCTACAACAGAAGATGAATGATGAATACACTTCTGTACGCACAGAAGTGTATTTACTCCCACTTATAGATTTGTCATGTTATTTTGTTTTCAGGATTTTACTTTCCAGGACCATTTTTCAGTCTTGGGAGGAAAGTTCACTGTAGAGTAAACCAAAAGAAGATTATTATGGATTTATTTTAGTCTGTACGCTGTTTCTATAATTCTACCATTTTGTTTGTTTTCATGTTTGAATTTTTATTGTAGTTTATTTTAGTACATCAGCATAGTATACAATGTTTATGTTCCTTGTGTGAAGTTGGTACATGTACATAGCCCATCTTAATACCTATTTTCATACTTTTTCCTTTCCCTCCCTGTCCAAACCTTAATCTTCCTTTTTGTACATTATATATTTGCAGTGCATAATATTTATATTACTTATGTGGAGTTGTTATATGTGCATCAGAAAAAATGTAAGACAATAGATGCTGAGGTCCCTTAACAGCTTTTGAAATAAATCCTTAAGAGAAAATAAACTGAATGTCAGAACAGTGGGGAGATGTGATGAGAAATGTGATGTACATTTAGTAATATTCTGTTTTATCTTAATAGGAAATATGTAGAATCTAGTTGATGTAAAACACATCTAAGTAAATTTAAAAATAAACAGATGCTATTATTGGGCCAGGAAAATGAGTCCCACCACAACACTAATCCTAACTTTCTCCTAGATAATTTCTTTGGTGTGCTCAGAACAATGGACAAATCCAAAGAAAAACCATATGTCACAGTGATAGTGGGATTTCAGAAAACAGATCTCACTAGTTCCTGAAAAAGGGGCAAGGTGAAGTATCAGCGGGAAGGGATGGAAGCACTCCAACTCCCTTTGTTTTCCCAGGACCTTTCTGTTCTTTACCATGTAGACATTACTTCCAAGCTTTGAATCACTTCTGAATTATCACTCTCCATCTAGAAAGTACCCAAGCTGCCATCATGTCCTCCCTGATGGCACTACCTCTTTGTTTTCTACCACTGCCTTATAAAGGGAAATTTCTCAGTTACTGTCAGCAAGATCCTTGCCCAACTTCAACAAACTATCATTCCATTGTAAGGGACATTGTTGAGACACTAGAAAATTTCTGTACTGTAGCGAAACCATGAAGTTCAAAAAATGAGAAGTTAAATAAAATAAAAGAAGTGTGTATTGGAGGGTGTAACATGAGTTTCTGCAGCTCTATTTTATGTACACTTGGTCTTACCATACATACCATTAAGATATCTGAATTAGATATTTATATATAAATTGGAGGAAACGGAAAAAGCTTCTACAGAAGTGAGGTAAAGAAGCCAATTGTTATATCCACACCTTTTGGCAGTATAATATGTGATAAATACAAAAGATGCTTTTTGCAGCATGGTTTATAATTTTGGAGTCATATTTTTGTTCTCTATGTTTTCCAGAAGACCGTAATCTCCTTAAGATTGTGACCCATCCATTTGTAATTTTACTCTCATGTATCTCCAGTGCTTAGCACATGAGTGATGCAAATAATTTAATTTATTAGTTATCAAATCAATAATTAATAAACTTAATCAATCTGAATAATTTTACTAAACATATATTATTCATTTCTTCTTCCTCTTCCTCCTCTTTCTTCATTTCTTCATTTCTTCTTCTTCTTCTTCTTCTTCTTCTTCTTCTTCTTCTTCTTCTTCTTCTTCTTCTTCTTCCTTGATAATAACTGAATCTGAACTCAAAGCTTTATGCATACTGGGTAAGTGCTCCACCACTAAGCTAAAGTGCATATTTGTTCTTACGTTTGCACTATTTGGACTATTTTTGAGCTAAAAACATCTATTCAACAAAGGTCTAAGGGACTCACTCTATGGTGACAAATGGTGACAGAAAGAGCCACGATGAGACCTTCTGACTCCCATTATATAAAGTAACAAATAAGACCTCATCCTTTCATGCTTCTGTTTCTTTATGATCTTAGGAATAGGACCATCCTCAGGTTCAAAGTTAGTTTCCATGCATCAAGGTAGAGTTATTAAGTGTTCCTCTGGGATTTATGCCTTTAACTAAGAGCCTTTAACCCAGCCTTCTGGAGGTGTAACTGGGGAGGGCCAATCCTGGGGCTTTTTTTCTTCAATTAACCAAAATGATTGCATACAGGTCTGAAAGATTCAGACCTCTCAAAATTGAACAGAAGTTCTGTGGCTGTATGTTTGGCACACTATTCTACTAATAAGCTTGAAGTTACAATATCTTGTCATTTCTAGCCTAGATTATCTGGCATGCTTATTCAAGGTGATGATTCTTTTTTTTTTTTCAAGGTGATGATTCTTTAAGACTGAAATATAGCAGTAGAACAATTTCAAGTGATTTGTGGCACATTGAAAAGTAAAATTTCATTTAATTTCATTCCCAACTTATTGTCTTGTTGGGTAGATTTCATGAGTTGAATTCTAGTAAAGCTATTATGCATTCCAACACGCATTACAGCACATTTGCTCATTTTAATCCCAGTAAGAAAAAATAAGTGTCATGTTTAAAGTTTCTTTTTCAGTTTGGGAAATTCAGAAATGGCATTCCCTGATTTTATTACATAAAGATCTATCTGGTTCTATACAGCATTGTTTCACTGCTTTGAGAGCCTCTCAAAGCTAAAAAGCCTAAAAGCTGTCATTAAAAAATGCACTGCTCATGCTCCATGAACACTCAATGGCAGTGCAAGCTGTAGCTATGGGGTAACAAGAATTTCTTAACTGATGCAAACACTGCCTGTTTCTCAGGCTTTGCTTCCTCTAAATAGAAAGTATTTGAATGGGGGAAGGGAGAATAAAAAATTGTGTCCCCATAAATATAAAATGCCTCGTGCTGCTTAGCAAATATTCACTGCACACCTACACTTTATCGAACACAATACAGTAAAAGACCTATCAGTCAAACTTTCAACCCAGTGAATTTCATCTCTGTGGCTTCTTAGGTTATGGAATTTGTTTGGAAATCCTTGTAATCAATGTCTAATGCTAAATGTGGTTGTTAGCTTTTGGTTTTGTTTGGCCATCAGCTTGCAAGACAAATTGTGCAACAAAATTCATGACTTAAGTAAAGGAACTTCTCCACAGACTTTTTTTTTTTTTTGATACCTTATTTTCCTCATAGTTAGCACAGCTTTCCTGACATGCCCAGTTACATCCTGTTTGCTACATATGACTCTTCAGAAATAATAAAACAATATTAATAGCACAATGTTTCCTTGTTAGGCCTGTGTACATTTATAGACAAGATCAGTTCATGGAAAAATTATTACAAATAAGCCAGTGTATACAAACATATTGCTAGTTTAACTTGAAAATTAGAAATCCAGGATTCAATATGTGGAATTCTGAGGTGGTATAAGCCCTGAAAAATGAAAACCAGTGAAGTATATTGGCTAATATCTTATGTTTGAATATCAGCCTTAAACCAGGTATACCTCCTTCAACTGTAGCTTGCCCTCTGTCCTAATTTGCTACATGTAAATTCAGGATGATGATGATAATGCTATCTTTGTCCAGGGATATTGTGAGATTAAATTCACAAAGTTTATTGCTTATGAAATTATTCTGTGCATTTTTATCTCACAAATCATGAATCTGAAACCAGTGCCATTATGTGACCTAAGGGCACAAATCTTATTAATGCAATGCTAAGACAGGATCACAGGCCTGTATGTATTCAGCCCAAATTCAAATCCAGGTTCCAATTTGCTACCAATATAGCCTTGGGCAAGTCACTTAACATTTCTGTGACTCAATTTGTTTTATCTATTAAATCAGACAATGATTAACATTGGTGGCACAGACCTATAGTACCAGCTAACCAGGAGGCTGAGGCAGAAAGACCACATGTTAGAGGTCACCTTGTGCAACTCAGTGAGATCAACTAAAAATGATTCATAGACTTTTATAGGAGAAAAACTCATGTCATTTTTCTTTTGTTGTTTTCTACTGAAGTCCAGGTATTTTGTCCGTATGTATTCATATGTATTTACTTGTTTGCAGTGCTGAAGATGGAGTCTAGGCTCTGAAGCATACTATACAAGAGCTCTATTACTAAGCTACAGCTCATCTTTCAATTTTTATTTTAAAATCAGACTGTAGAGGGTTCAATTTTTGTAATACGTTTAAGATGAAATGACATGTTCTTTCAATGGTAGGAAAGGAAAGCTAATTGTAGCTTACAGATCTGGCATTAGTAAATTGAGTATTGTATGTTCTTCAGAAATCTCTTTTGGACGAATGTGAATTGAGTGTGACTAGGAAACATAAGGCAGGGTTTAAAACAAGTTAAATTTGTCTTTTTTTTTTTTTTTTTTTTTTTGTAGGATCAGAGTTCAAACTCACAATCTTGCACTTGCCGGGCACTTGTGCCACAGAGCTAACTCCCCTGCCCCACATTTGTCATTTAAAGTTTAGTTCACTTTCTTCCCCACAAATATTTAGATTGGAAAATGAAAAAGTGGCTCCTTAGGTCTGCATTAAAGGTTCAATTTATTAGCAAAATGCAGCATTCCTCCATAGTCTTATTTCAGAAAACTGAAATGCAATCCCTATTTTCTTATAGAAATAATGTGCTTTCTGGGGCCCGGTGGGATGGCTCAGTGGTCTAAAGCACCTGCTTGGGAAAGCTTGGGCAGCTTCAGGGACCTCGGTTCTGATCCCCGGCACCACATGCTGCGCCAGCCCTGCCCTCGGGGCGAGCTGAGCCAGCCATAAAAATGAGTGAATAAACAAAAAAAAAGGCTCTGAAACAAGAAAAAAAAAAAAAAAGAAAGAAATAATGTGCTTTCTGTTGTCCTCCATAAAAGACTTTTACTTAATATGCATTTTAAAAAGCTTATTTTATGAAAGATATATACATTTTATTAAAATGATAAAACAAATGCTTCTAGTTACTGTTGGATCAGGAGAATAGTTCACACCAGGGAAACAATGTCTAATTTATCATAGTTCCTCTCTTTGAAATGGTCAGTAATAGCAAACAAATCTAAAGAGAATACACAAATCTTGTTGGTAGTGGATTTCTAGAAGGAATTACCATTTCCCGTGCTTTTCCCCATGATATTTTCTCCATGTGTAATGAATTTCTTTCCTTTACACTTCTGTGATGCTTATTTATGCCTATCATCAAAAATACTTACTCTTTGAAGGTTCTCAGAATACTCTTCCCCACATAATTCTACTCTTTGTTTCCCTGCCTATAGTCTTAATTTGTGAATTTTGAAGGATCCATTATATTTTGCTTCATATAATATTTAAATATGTACGAACACTGTGTCTTGATCCTTCTTTGTATAACATTAAGAAATTTGTATTCTATTATATAGGTTGCAGATATACTTCCTACTCAATTTTTTGTCTTCTGTTACAGTATATTTATTGATTCACTAAAGTTTTAAAACGAGGGTGAACCCCTGATAATTGAAAAGCTTTGTTCTCTTCAATTCCACAGGCCAACAATTTTTAGTTACATTTCATTATCATGTGAATTTTCCCATTGATTCTATTAGTTTTGGAATATTATACTTAAACATACTTTCTGCAACATATATTTTATTGTATTGAATGCTTAATTTCCAAGTATCATATCAGCTTCACAAACTCCCGTTCATATACACACATATTACACATACACATGTATGTGTACATATGTGCTTTCTGATTTTATTGAATGGCTTTCTCTAAGGAAGAGCATTTTGCCTGTTTACTTTGCAAATTTGAAGATCTCCATAAAATGTTTACTCTTACCGCACTAGAGCCCCTGAGAAAGGACAGCAGATTTCGGCACACTGGCAGCAGGATAAGCATGCAGTTGAAATTTAGGCAGGCTGCAGGAGCCCTGGCCAAGGCCAGAGCTTTCTAGAAGGAGGATAGAGAATAAGGTGATTCCTGTGTGCATAGAATGACCACATCCCTACTCCCCTGGGGTTCTAAGCATGAGACCATACATCACAACTTCAAGAAATATTTAGAAAAAATTCTTCCAGAACTGAAAGTTTTCTTTTAGGGCCTGTTTGAATGCTTTGTTTTAATATAAAACTGTCCCTTTAACTCAATTTAACATTTCATTATGAAATGTCACAAGTAATAGGAAAAACTGAAATTAATTTACTTTGAATATATGTGTTGTCTCTCATATTGTACACTTTTTATTTTACTATGCTTACTTTATCACATATTCATCCTTCCATTCTTTTTTCCATCCAACCCAATAATTGTTGTGGGGTTTTCTGTACATTTTTCTCAAAAATTATAATTTATTTATCTTATTTGTTTTTATTCATTTTTAGTGAGAAAAAAGGTAAAATAGTAATGAAACAGTTCCCAAACAGGTTAGTACGACAACCTACAATAATTAATACATTGCATATTGTTGTCTTTGTAGTAGTTATGCAGATGACAAGATGTAGACTTGATATCTTGTCTAAACATTATTTGTACAAACCTTTTTTTCTCAATTAACTAAAAGAATGTAGCTGTATATCTATCCCATCTTGTGTATGCATACATATATATATATATATATATATATATATATATATATATATGTATACATATATGTATCTATGCTTTTCTTTCTTTCCTTTTTCCACAGCAAAATGATCCTTTATTTATACTTTTGCAGAGTTAGTAATATGTAACACAAGGTCAGCAAAGGAATAATAGCTGACCTTAACCAGACAGGATGTTTATCTCAGGACTGAGGTAGTTTGTTTACTTTAGACTCTGAGGCTTAGTCCCACCTACACACATTTAATCAATTTCCTATGTTCTGTGGCTCCCAGTGTATCCTCCTGTTGTGTTGTGTTTTGTTCTGTTTTGTCAAAGATGAGTATTCCACTGCATTTATTTTTTTTACCATTTTTTTTTCAGAACCATGGACTGAACTGAGGACCTTGCACTTGCCAGGCTGGCACTTGTGCCCCTGAGCTATCTCCCCAGCCCCTCTACTCCTTTTAGAGAAGCTGTATTTGGAGAAGTCTTTAAGGACCTTTTCATACTTGATCCCATTCCAAAGATGGTAGGTACCCGAGTTCAGCAAAATAACCCCATATAGTCCAATAGTCCATAATAGTAATGGGTTATCAGAAGAACTGGCAATTGCCCCAAGTTGGTGACTTGAGCCTTTTACAGCTCAACATATTAATATAATTTTACTTTTTATACCTCATGGTTACAATTTTCTGCTGAATGGTTAAGGCTAAGATAAAGCAAGATCTATATAACTAAAAATGTAACTTTTGCTATCTATCAAGGTCAGTCAAATCCTCTCAGGATTTAACCTGGAGCTGTGTATAGCACCTTGTAGATCTTTTATCAGTGTCAGCCGTCTGGATGAGTCACATCTCTTAGTTGCAGATATCAGTTCATTTTCTTCTAAGTACTTAACCATATATATCATTAACTGGAGTTCAGAGTCAAAAGTCAAACTTTGAGTGATTTTAACATATTTTGCTAGCACATATACTGACATAATAACTAAAGTTGGAGCCGGGCGTGGTGGCGCACGCCTGTAATCCCAGCACTCGGGAGGCTGTGGCAGGAGGATTGGTGCGAGTTTGAGACCAGCCTGGGCTACAAAAGTGAGCTCAAGGCCAGCCTGAACTGCATAGCGAGACCCTGTCTCAAACAAAAAAAAAAAAGTTGGTATGATGTTTTGCTTTGACATTATAATTATTAGTTTTGTAATGCACATAATTGACATTTTGAAAGGAGAGGCAATCTGCGGATAAATTAATAAAGATTCAAATAATGTAGTTTAGGTATGTTTCATAATTATCTATACATATGATTTATAATATATAATATAATTAATATTGAGTAATTAATTCATAGTAACCATGATGTAACAAATAACATTTTGGAGTCAGATGCAATTGCAGTTATTTTTATTTTGAACAGCCAGTTCCAAGGAAATTTGAGATTACTAAAGGACCTAAGGAAATTCAGTCTGGTCTCCTGAATGCGTATGGGACTTGAATAAGTTCCTCAATATCTCCACATGTACAGATAGGAGAGGCTGATTTTATGAAATGGATTTCATAACATGTCCAGAAGTAGAGTTTTACAGACATTAAAGTACTAAGGGCCAAATGACTTAGAAAATCTTGAAAACTTTACTTGTTCCATACATCCCTGGATGGGATTGTTGCAACCTCGCCATTCATTCCAGAGTCAGTATTAGATTTTTCCTTTAAGCAAAGCAATGACAAATGGCTCTGGGAGAAAAAGGATCCCTTTGACAAAAAATGTTTGTCAAATGGCCAGTCTAGGAAGTTGCAATAGGAATTAGATTGATGGTATTGTTTGGATTGGTCAGCATATTTGTTTAAAATATTAGAAGGAATAAGAAAAAGAACATCTGACTAGAAATAAATAGCCAATTTTACATGAAAAGAAAGTTATACTTACCCCAAGGAGTTTTCTAGTGTAAAAATACTTTGGTTGTTCATCATAAACCTTGTAATAATGGATGAAGAGGAAGACGTTGATCCCCAGCCACACAAGCTGCACAAATAGAAAGAATTGCCTGAAATTTCCCCATCTCAGTAAGTAGGTTCTATACAAGATCAGAGTTACATGAAGATCAGATCTTCACTAAGTCCAGCCTTTGACAAAGGTATATACAAAGTTGGATGTGGTCAGTTTAGGCCAGCTCTTTCCTGCAATAGCATCACTATAACTTTCCATAATTAACCTTCCCACCTTGTATTGCCTGGCATGATTGCTTCACACTTAGCCGATATACAAAACCATCACTCTAACTTCCCTCCTTTCTTTCTCCTCACCTGTTGAGACAGGGTCTTATACTTAGACAGGTAGATAACACTAGTGGAGCAATAAAATGAGAAGGGGAGTAAATGTTTTGCTATCTGCCTGCCTAACAGTAAGACACTGTATTTCACTACATACACACCCATAGCCCGCATAGCTCCCATTCCAGCTTATAAGTACCACAAATTCTAATTGATACGTTTTACTTACATTTTGAAGAATGGCATATTGAGCATAAGCAAGAGGTTGAGGGGTATAGGACTTAAAGACAAAAATTTTTTACAGATTGTGGCCTTTCATCTCATTCCAAACACTAGCTGTCATAAAGTGGTGATACTGCCAAGTCTTCTACTTTCCATGCAACAGGGATCTTTTCTTAGCTACTAAATTACTAGGTATTGTTAATACCAACTATTAAATGTCCATAATTCCTTAGAAAAATTTCGATTTACAAAGAAGAGGGTGACTGGAAGATACCAAAAAAATGAATGTTTAGTTACACAGGTCGTGCTTCGACTTGCCCTTGACCACCCAGCAAGAAAAAAAAGTCCTTAATTACAGTGCATGGAATGCAGAGCTAGATTGGTGAGATGAGCTTTAGGAGGCTTAGATTCAATAGCCTCCAACATCACAAGCTTCACTGGTGGCCCACTGCAATTGCAAAACCTTTGACTGTGTATGTATCTGCTTCCTCTTAGTCCAAAGAGAAACATATTCTTTCCCTTTTTTTTTC